>JAPDVR010000007.1:1788782-1933782 GCA_026230005.1 Gila orcuttii
TAGATGAATAAGCTTTCAAACCAGTGTTAATGAAATTGATGACATGCTAAATTTCTTTATACTGTATGAAGAGTAACTGAACAGTCATGATAGTGAGACAGAAAAGAGCAAATGCTGTAAACGGCTCAGCTCTGAAACCCTCACTTTAAAGAGATTTGCAGATGATGTTTAGTTTTAGTTTGATAACCATTGTGTTTTTGAACCTAAAGGGTAGTAGTGGGGTTAGTGAAAAGATGGATTAAATATAAACCTTCATTTATTATAAAAGGAATTGGAAACTATAGTTTTATAAAAATAAAAACGAATGCATATATCCTGGTATTTATGATTGTAGACGATGTCTGTATCTAATAACTGAGGCAGGACAGAGGGTCCAGCTATACTGGGAGTATGGAACAGTGATTGTTCTGTAATTAGTGTTGATGATAATACAAAATTAGTAAGATGTAAAGACAGCTATATCTAAAGATTATGGAAAATAAATAATGAACAATGTCGGATATGATGTCGATATTAAGTCATTGAAGGAAAAAGATATTGTCTGTTTTATAAAGGAAAATATGGGTCTGGGATCATTTCCCTGGATAAGTGTGACCAAAAGTTAATCAAAAGACTTTGTGAAACCCGCTTAGAATATGTTGAATGATTTTCTGTGCAGTTTATGAAAATTAATGTAATGCCAATGATAATGGTAATGATGAGGATTATGATTTGGCTATTCTGATTGAATCTGTAACGGCAAAGACCACAGAAGCAAAGATGCAAGTGAAGAGTGTTTATTCTCAGTCCACGGTCAGATGACACACAACAATAATACTCAGTCCACGGTCAGATGACACACAACAATAATACTCAGTCCACGGTCAGATGACACACAACAATAATACTCAGTCCACGGTCAGATTAACACACAACAATATACTGGTGACGCAGGGACGAGATGGTCAGGAGTCCGGTGAACAGTGACGATGTGAAGTGAAGATCCAGGTGAGGTGATGTAATCCACGGCCGGTGACAATCCAAGTGAACACGAACAAGACACGAGCTGAAACGCCGACAGGAGGGACCAAACCACACACGAGGGACTTCATACAACGATCTGACAATGAGAGGAGAAAACGGTGAGCAATATATATGTGTCTGAATGAGCTGCAGCTGAGGAGTAGATGATGATCAGCTGGATCGCTGATCAGCTGAATGAAGTGGAAACACCCACTCATACACACCCACACGGATAACAACAGAAACACGAGACAAGAAGGAATCAATGAATTTATAAACCGTGACATGAATCCACCACTGGTGGATGGTCAAAGGAAGGTAGAGAACTGCTTATCAGTGGCTCTGTTTACATTCCTGAATGGGACACACTGCTTGGGGGGTGTATAAGTTCGAGCCGTTTGCAAACTCACAGTGACCAAACCATGGGCAGGGTCTCTGTAGTTGTGGCTGACACGCGAACCAAACAGATGAAAGAGAATGTTTAAAAATAAGGTCATAAGATTGAAGACTTAAGGAAATCCTTTTGAAAGGAAAGAATTATAAAAAGTACCGGTTGATGTAAAATTACAGATAAGACTAAATGAGTTGTAAAGTATTTTAAAGGTACCGGTAAATAAAAGGATGATTGTGTTTTGAATGAAACGCTTTGATACGGTTTTAGATGATATAGGGAGACAAATCTAACGAATGATTTATAGTGATAATAAAAATGTTTCACAAGCAGAGAGAGCAGCTTCAAAAGTTAGTATTAATCATAGAAGCAGATTGATAAACTCCTAGAGAAAACATTGAAGTCGGGTATTAAATTAGGGTAATTGAGAACCTGACAACTAAAATTTAGATGAAATTTGAAACATTATTATTTTTATAAAAAATAAATAAGTTAAGCAAAAGCAGTGTTACAGGATTAACAGTTGCTAAATGTAAAATGCGTAAAAAAGGCATTTGATTAAACAAAAGCTTGTTAGTGTTGACCATGAGAGAACTAGAAGCTGATGTGTTGATTTTAGAAGACAAGCTTGTGATTTGGTTGAAACAATTGGCTTATCTGAATGTGTAAGTGTGCTGTGGCTGAAGCTGCCATGTGACACAGAAACTCAATCTGAGTGGAAATTTGTAATATCTAAATTCCCTGTATGGGCAAAAGAAAACTATAAAAAATTATGCTTGTATTGAAAATACATGTAATTTATGGAAAAGATGCCTTAAGCTGGGCTAGAGTTAAAAGATGGTAGATAAAGCCTGAAGTTAGAAGTTTATGAAGGTGCAAAGGTACCGGTCCTGAAGGCCTCAAGAGTCTCTCTCTCTCTCTCTCTCTCTCTCTCTCTCTCTCTCTCTCTCTCTCTCTCTCTCTCTCTCTCTCATTCAAAGTCAGCTAAGAGCTGTTATTAGAGTCTCTCTCAAAAAGAAATCATGTTAGAGGCAGTTCAGATTTGATCAATTCAGAGGACAATTTGTAAATGCTTTAGGAGCAAAACTGAATGATTTTAAAGAAGTTTTTAAAATAATTATACGGAACTTGAATGATAGAAGATATTTTGACTAGTTTATTTTAGGTTTAATGGATTTAAGTGATTAAATACTGTTGTTGTTGTTTTAGGACACTCCTACTGACTGTGATGGTTCTTGAATGTTTTCTCACCCACATCCAAGAAAGAAGTTTGTATATCATATTGCCAAATTTTAGAAGAGTCTCTTTGATAATTCTGCCCAATTGGATGGAGATGTAACCAGTGTGCATGAGGTGTCGACCCAGAGACGGGTACGATTCTCAATGGCCATAGGAGGACAACCTAAGCCAGGGCGGCATCGCCACTGGGCACCTGCCCAACAGGCAAGGGAGGTGTAATCTGTGCGAAGGGAGTGGATGTGATGCTACTTTGGGCCAAGAGCATCAGAGAGGGGACTATAAGAAATTGTAGTCTGCCTCGACCCAGAGTCCACTCCCAAATATACTTTAAGAATGAGCTCATCCCCAAAATAGCTTAATTATCATAGAGATGAAGGAAGTGAAGTTATATTGTTTCTTCACCATTTGGGGGGATCACATCCTGAGCAATTGTAGAATGGGACTGGGTGTGGGACACAGAGAACCTCATCAGACAATGGGGTGTCTAAACTTCATTAACATACAGACCACAGCTGCAGTAACAAAACTTTTTATGATACTAGTTGCCTTAAGGGCAAGGAAAATACAGAGACTTTGTTGATATTGTCTATACCACAGTTTGTTTGACTAATGCAGGTCATTGGGCATGACAATAAGATGTGATGGTGGCTAAAAGTCTGAATAACAATGGTCAAAGGTTAGTGTAAGGAATTTACATTCTGTCTAAAATACAGTCTTAGGAGGCCGATTGAAAATATTATTAGTTTGTTCAAGAGAGAAAGAGAGAGAGACTGTCTGAGTGAAGGAAGGGGGATGGTACTCTGCCTTTCTGTTATCAGTCAGCCAAGGCAAACTGAAGCAAAGTAATGATAATGAACCAAAGCAACACAGCTGACTTTTCTAAAATCAAATGAATAATAAACAGACATGCTTTTGAAACTGGTTAAGAGGCCAGAAAAAAACATTAGATAAAAGATACAGGAAAAAATTTAAGGTTAAAATGTAATTTAAAATTTAAATATTTTTAGAGAAAAGATATGAATAAGAAATATGAGCGGTTCATAGTCAGGGATGAGTGTGAGTGTTAATTCATGTTTTGTACAGTATGCGTTAGTTTAGGACAACTATTCTGTCTGAATAGTGTATATAAATGTGTCAATTACCTCTGGAAAGAGTGTTTTAACATTATAGATGGGTTAAGGCAAATGACAAATTTGAAAGTAAGCTGAGAAATTTGAGTCAATCTGATGAGAAGGCAACACAGAACATAGGACGAGCTTTAAGTTCATTGATCATTGAGCTCTGTCTGTTAATTATTGTTTTGGTCATTTATGATGTGCAGTAGATTTGAATTACTTTCTGGACAGGTTTAAGTATTGATGTGTAAATTAGAATTGTGAATTGGTAGATAGCCGTCAGTCATGTGTTGAGAAAATGTTATAGATTTAACAGCAACAAACACGTAGGCTAAGTAAATATCAGATTATCCAGAGAGCTCTTAACAGTTATGTATTGTAAAAGGGGGAGATTGTTGTTCGACTGACGTTGACGAAGTGTGCAAACCACAACCTAACCTGACCAATTGATGACCTGGAGAATGTTTGTAGATGACTGAATTGCGAGACCAACAACAGACCTGAAAAGCAGGATACACTGTAAGACTTAGGGCTGTTGGCCTTCAAATGCTCTGATGAGAGGGCACCATTGTGTTAAATTGATGCAAGAGTGGATTCATGCATCAAAAGGGGGATGGTTTGGTTTGAGATTTGCTGAAAGCCATCGCACAGGGGGAACAATAAATGTTGAGAGAACACCGGCTTTAATTGAGTAACAGCTCTGCATAAAGCCTTTCTACAAAATTTCTGTCTGTAAGTGTGCTAATAACAAAGATTGTTTCAGCAGGAAACGCCAGGACAGATGCGGCACCACAGCAGACAAAAGAAAACGCCTCGGTTACGGATGTAACCCTCGTTCCCTGAGTAGGGAACGGAGACGTTCCGTCGGAGGACGACGAATGGGGATTTCGCTTAGAAAGCCTATCAACTTCGAGTATTACAAAACGAGCCAATGGCAAAGAAATGCCATGGGTCTGCGGAATTTGCATAGCCTTACCTCGTGGGTATAAAAGGAGGACGCCAGCAACATGCAGATATGTTTCTTCGCTGAGGAGCCAAGACTGAGCTCAGGCGATCCCCGCGGTACAGTGGAAAGTGGCAGGCAGACGGAACGTCTCCGTTCCCTACTCAGGGAACGAGGGTTACATCCGTAACCGAGACGTTCCCTTTCGTTGTCACTCCGAGTTCCGTCGGAGGACGACGAATGGGGTACCAGTCTAATCACGCCACCTTCTCAGCTGTCTTCCAGTGCCCTGCGTAATTCTGAGATCCCTGTCGTAAGACTGGACGAGAGACTCCTACTTAACACAGGAATACCAAGGTACACTGGGAAGCATATCCCAAGCTAGGGGAAGTATGCAAATAATGCCAACCCAGAGGGGGGGAACTTAGAGAGTACACATATGACCCGAAGGAAACATATGGAGAACACTGGGGTGTCCAGCCGCAGGTGGAATATGCCCCCAGGGGGGCAAGGTGGCTTGCCAAGGGAAAGACACATGCTCAGAGAGGCTTACAGTGGAAATACACATGTGGGGGTCGCTCAGGGGAGGGACCATGCACACGGGAGGCACCTAGCCGACGCGCAGGCAA
The DNA here is from genome assembly GCA_026230005.1 of Gila orcuttii. Lineage (NCBI taxonomy): Eukaryota > Metazoa > Chordata > Actinopteri > Cypriniformes > Leuciscidae > Gila > Gila orcuttii. The sequence goes on from JAPDVR010000007.1 coordinate 1,794,102, forward strand.
GAGACACTGGCGCCGACGTCAGGAGTGCTGGAGGAGCTCAGGGCTACGGAGAGCTCACCTGAGGGGAATATCGCACGTATCCAGTCCGTGGAGTGGAATGGCGAGCAAGCGAAGACACCTGAGCGGGGTCCGGTACTAGCTGGTTGGAGCGAGTACACGAGAGGACACTGGCTCCACTCGGAGATTATAGAATCTGGCGAATGTGTTGGGTGTCGCCCAGCCTGCAGCTCTGCAGATGTCTGTTAGCGAGGCGCCATGCGCTAGAGCCCAAGAGGATGCCACACTCCGGGTGGAGTGGGCAGTCACACCAAGGGGGCACGGTCGACCTTGCTGCTGGTATGCCAAAGCAATGGCGTCCACTATCCAGTGAGACAGCCTTTGCTTTGAGAGAGCCTTTCCCTTCAGCTTCCCACCATAACAGACAAAGAGCTGGTCTGAGGTCCTGAAACACTGCGTCCTGTCTACATAGGCGCGTAGAGCGCGTACTGGACAGAGCAGTGCCAAGGCTGGGTCTGCCTCCTCCAGGGGCAGTGCTTGCAGGTTCACCACCTGGTCCCGGAAGGGAGTGGTAGGAACCTTGGGCACATATCCAGGCCGGGGTCTCAGGATCACGTGAGAGTAAGCCGGCCAGAATTCCAGGCACACTTCGTCAACGGAGAATGCGTGCAGGTCCCCTACCCTCTTGATGGAGGCCAGTGCAACCAGGAGCGCTGTCTTCATCGACAGGAACTTAAGCTCCACTGATTGTAAAGGCTCAAAGGGAGAACTCCGCAGGGCAGTTAAAACCACTGAGAGGTCCCAAGAGGGAATGAGAGGAGGGCGAGGAGGATTCAGTCTCCTCGCTCCTCTCAGGAACCTGACGATCAGGTCGTGCTTCGCCAAGGACTTACCTTCGACAAAGTCATGATGTGCGGCGATAGCGGCAGCATAGACCTTGAGGGTGGAGGGAGACAGCCTTCGCTCCAACCCATCTTGTAGGAAGGAAAGCACGAAACTGATCGAACATCTCCGGGGGTCTTCTCGGCGAGAAGAGCGCCAGTTGACGAAGAGGTTCCACTTCAACGCATAGACCCGTCTCGTGGACGAAGCTCTAGCGGAAGTGATGGTAGCCACCACCGGTGGTGGTAGGGTACTCAAACCTGCCCCGTCCCGTCGAGGAGCCACACGTGGAGGTTCCAAGATCAGGACGAGGGTGCCACAGGGTGCCCCGTCCCTGAGAAGGCGGTTCTTCCTCAGAGGTATGGGCCAGGGAGGTGCTGTCGCGAGGAGTTCGGAGAACCAGGTCCGGCTGGGCCAATACGGCGCAACCAAGATGACCTGCTCCTCGTCCTCCCTGACCTTGCGCAAGGTCTGCGCAAGAAGGCTCACTGGGGAAACGCATATTTGCGGCCCGGCGGCCAGCCGTGCGCCAGTGCATCCGTGCCGAGCGTGCCCTCGGTCAGAGAATAATACAGGGCGCAATGGGTCGAGTCGTGAGAGGCAAACAGGTCTACCTGTGCGTCTCCGAACTGGTCCCAAATCAGCTGGACTGCCTGGGGATGGAGTCGCCATTCTCCGGGGAGGGGCTGAAGCCGTGAGAGCTCGTCGGCTGCACAGTTCAGGGCTCCGGGATTGAAGATGGCTCGAAGCGACCTCAGATGCTTCTGACTCCATAGGAGGAGGTGGCGAGCGAGTTGTGACATACGGCGGGAGCGTAGACCACCTTGATGGTTGATGTACGCTACTGTGGCGGTATTGTCTGATCGGACTAGTACGTGTTGACCCGAGAGCAACGCTCGGAAGCGGTGCAGGGCAAGGCGTACGGCCAACAACTCGAGGCAATTGACATGCCATAGCCCCTGGGGTCCTGTCCAGGAGCCCGCAGCAGCATGTCCATTGCACATGGCGCTCCAACCCGTGGTGGAGGCATCTGTTGAGACAACAACATGCCGGGAAGCTCGTTCCAGGGAGACACCAGCCCTGAGAAAACTGAGGTTCGACCAAAGGGTGAAGAACTGACGGCAGGTCGGAGTAACTGGTACTCGGAGCGTGCCTTTTTGCCATGCCCACCTCAGGACTCGGTCGCGAAGCCAAAGCTGAAGCGGTCTCATATGAAGCAATCCGAGCGGCGTTGCCGCGGCTGCAGATGCCATATGCCCCAGGAGCCTCTGAAAGAATTTCAGTGGAACCGCACTCTTGCCCTCGAATTGTCTCAGGCAAGTCAGCAGTGACTGCGCGTGCTTGCTCGTAAGCTGCGCGGACATGGCGACCGAGTCGATGTCCAACCGGGAAAAGAGATCCTCTGCACGGGGCAAAGTTGCTCTTCTCCCAGTTGACCCGAAGGCCCAGATGGGCTAAGTGCCGGAGCACTAAGTCCCTGTGTTCGCAAACCTGGTCTCGAGAGTGAGCTAGGATCAGCCAGTCGTCGAGATAGTTCAGGACGCGAACCCCGTGTTCCCGTAGGGGAACAAGGGCTGCCTCGACGAGCTTCGTGAAGACGCGAGGAGACAGGGCTAGCCCGAAGGGGAGAACCGCGTACTGGTATGCCCGCCCCTCGAAAGCAAACCGTAGGAACGGTCTGTGTCGAGGAAGAATGGAGACATGGAAGTAGGCGTCCTTCAGGTCGATCGCTGCAAACCAATCCTGGGGCCGTATGCATTCGAAAATGCGTCGGGCGGTGAGCATCTTGAATGGCATCCTGTGAAGGGAGCGATTCAGCACGCGCAAGTCCAGGATTGGTCGTAACCCACTGGTTTTCTTGGGGACAATGAAGTAGGGGCTGTAGAAGCCGGACCTCATCTCGGCTGGAGGGACAGTCTCGATCGCACCATTCGCCAGCAGGGTGAGAATCTCTGCTCTCATGATGGGGGCATTGCCACCGACCACAGTGGAGCGGACTCCCCGGAAACGGGGAGGAGACCGTGCGAACTGAATCGCATAGCCGAGCCTGATGGCGCACGCGACCCAGCGGAACAGACGGGGAGCTCTAGCCAGGCTCCCAGGAACTGAACCAGCGGGGTCATGCGGGCCACAGGCGCCCCCCCGGGGGGGCAGCGAAGCGGAGTAACTGGCCCAGACGTGGACAGGGGCGAAGCGGTCAGTGGACGGCACACCGTGTCAAGCACCTCTGGGACAGAGGGGGACGAGGAGAGCACGGCTTGTGGGCGGCGCTCTGTGTCGTCCGAGAACTCTGTCTTCCCAGAGATGGGAGAGTCAGTTCTTAGGATAATAAGGATTTTTCCCCGGCCCTCCACCGGGGAAAGGAGTGGTCCTGCTACCAACTCCTGGAAGAACTGAGTCCCATCTCTGAGGAGCCCGTCTCAGGAGCGCCGCTTAACCCGGCACATAGCGGGGGGCGGGGCTGGAGAGGGCTGTGGCGTCCGCCCGCGGCTTCCAAAGCCGGCCCGTCTTTTTAAAAGGGGGGGTGGGAGCCGCGGGGGGGCGCCTTCGGCGATGGGCAGACCGAGGGATCTGAGCGGACGGCGGGGCCATCGGGACAGAATCAACGTCAGTCTGCACATGGCCGGTTGAGAGCTGTTGGGCGAAGTTCTCAACCGCATCGCCGAAGAGGCCGACCTGGGATATGGGAACGTCGGACAGACGGGGCCGCGCGACATTCAGCACATCAGACAGGTTCAGCCACAGAATGGTAGGCATCACCTGACCCAGGGAGCGTACGGCCACTTTCGTTGCTCGGAGAGCAAGGTCAGTGGCGGTGCGCAACTCAGTGAAGAGCCCTGGGTCAGTCCCGCCCTCGTGCAAGTCCATGAGCATCTGGGTCTGGGACCAGCAGAATGGCCATGGCCTGCAGAGAGGCGGCTGCCAGTCCCGTGGTGCTATTGGATCTCACCACAAGTGTAGACGAAAACTATAGACCACGGGCGGGTGCTTAGGATTGCGCCGAGAAGAAGCACTCTGAGGACACATAGCATCGCAACAGAGCGTTCAGCCGGGGGACCCCAGTGTACCCATGGCAGCGGCCCCATCGAGGGGGGAAAGGCGGATGAGATCAGCGAGCGGTCCCGAGAAAACCAGGGGGTCTTCTAGGACTTCGAGATCTCATCATGCACGTCCAGGAGGGAAGGTATTGGGGTTTGCCGTGGACGAGGGTCGGCGGCCTTACCCAAAAAACCAATCGTCCCAGGAAAGCATGGCTGTCATTTCTGGATCAGACTCAGGCACAGCCGTGTGCAAACCAGAAGGTGGCAGCTGTGACGAGTCGTCACTTCCCAGAGAATCAAACCCACCTTGTGAAGCTGCTACAAACATAGTATCATCCTTTGTAGTTTTAAATGAAACACACGGAACACCAGAGGGTAGACTCGTGGGAATCACCTATTCACTAGAGGGCACCGCCATTGAGGGGAGGCTGGGGTCACGGACACGAAGTCGGCGCCTTGTTCCAGACCAAAACCCTCAGGTCACCCTGGCCACCAGCCGAAGATCGGGGGGTGGATGAGGGGACTCTCACTCTTGCGAGTTCACCGAGTCTCGACCTATATGACGCGATGATCATGTTCCCACAGAGAGAACATGAGTCATCCACGAGCGCTGCTCTAGCATGATCAAGCCCAAACATACTAGACAACTCTCGTGCCCATCAGAGTCCGATACCAAGCTGCCGCAACCATTCGTTTTTTTTTTTTTTTTTAATGCACGGGCGAGCCGTCTTTAAAAAGACGTGCCGCGTGCGCTCTTTTAGAGAGTAAACTCAAGTGTTGAAGCGCCCGGGGAAGCACGCACTCTCTGACGAACCACAGCAGAGATAAGCAGGAAGCACGCGCTCGCCGGAGATCGCCGTCACACCAACACTCGAGGCACTCGTTCGTGAAGCTGACAATTCAGAGTTGGCTTGTGGAGAGAAGAATACACTTGGCTCCGAAGCGAAAGCATGTCTGCATGTTGCTGGCGTCCTCCTTTTATACCCACGAGGTAAGGCGGAGATACGCTATGCAAATTCCGCAGACCCATGGCATTTCTTTGCCATTGGCTCGTTTTGTAATACTCGAAGTTGATAGGCTTTCTAAGCGAAATCCCCATTCGTCGTCCTCCGACGGAACTCGGAGTGACAACGAAAGGGAACTATGTTATAATAACCTCAACATTTGTTTTTTTTCTTTACAGAAGATGCAGACTTTTGCGCACATGGCATGAGCAAAGACACACACACACATGAACAAATGGTCAGATAAGAGCCTTTCAACTCTTCAGGGGGGTCAGAAGGACAGGAAAGCCCAGACGGGGGTTAGAAGGACCATTTGTCTATAACCAGCTGATCTTGTCATACAGGAGTGAACGGGCAGGGCAGACTGTGCCCAGTGAAAACAATGGCTTGGATGAATTTGACTAGTTCTCCTGGCCTGGGTTAATACTGTGGCAGAAAGGTGCCACACCTTGCGCAGCGCTAACTTAAATGTTTTATTTTGCAGGATGTCAGGATGGATTGAACCAAACAGAACTGATTCTGTATTACATTTGCATTTACATTTAGTCATTTAGCAGACGCTTTTATCCAAAGCGACTTACATTTGAGGATTAGACCAAGCGAGTCATCATGGAGAGGCAAAAACAACGCAAGAAGTGCTCAGAATACAAAGTTCAAACATTGCTCAGAGTAGCATAAACCAGACAAGCGAAGATTTCAAGAAAAAAGTTTTTTTTTTCTTTTTTTCCCTATGTTAAGTGCTCACGGAAGAGATGAGTTTTCAGTTGTCTTTTGAATGATGCCAGGGATTCTGCATTATGGACGAGGGTGGGGAGATCATTCCACCAGCACGGAACCGTGAATGAGAATGTTCTGGAGAGTGATTTTGTGCCTCGCTGTGAAGGCACCACGAGCCGTCGCTCCTTGGCCGATCGTAGGCTTCTGGTAGGGATGTAGACCCGTAGGAGCGAGTGAAAGTAGGAGAGATCTGAGCCGGTGGACAATCTGTAAGCAAGTGTCAGGGCCTTGAACTTGATTCGAGCAGCGAGTGGTAGCCAATGCAGGGAGATGAACAGCGGAGTGACGTGGGCCCTTTTGGGCTCGTTGAAGACAAGACGAGCAGCAGCATTCTGGATCATTAGTAAGGGTTTAGTTGCACATGATGGAAGACCAGCTAGAAGAGCATTGCAGTGATCAAGCCTAGAAATAACGAGGGCCTGGACAAGAAGTTGTGTTGCATGCTCAGTTAGGAAAGGCCTGATCTTCCTGATGTTGTGCATTGCAAACCTGCATGATCGAGCTGTCTTTGAAATGTGGTCTGTGAAGGTTAGCTGGTCATCAAAGATTACTCCAAGATTTCTGACTGACCTTGATGGGGTGATTGAGGATGAGTCTAGCTGGATAGTGAAGTCGTGCTGTAGAGACGGTTTGGCAGGGAGAACGAGAAGCTCAGTCTTTGCCAGATTGAGCTGCAGGTGATGTTCATTCATCCATGCCGAGATGTCCGCCAGGCAGCTAGAGATGCGTGCAGCTACTGTGGGATCGTCTGGTTAAAATGAGAGGTAGAGCTGTGTGTCATCAGCATAGCAATGGTAAGAGAAACCATGTGCCTGTATGATGGGTCCCAGTGATGTGGTGTAGATGGAGAAGAGGAGGGGTCCAAGGACTGACCCCTTGGGAACCCCTGTGGTCAGTCGATGTGCTTTGGATACCTCGCCTCTCCATGCGACCCTGAATGACCTACCTGTGAGATAGGACTCAAACCAGTGGAGGGAAGATCCAGAGGAGAGAGTTGAATGTCTTGAAAAGTGTTCGTGTGTTAGAGGCGGTGTTGATCTTGTTATGGAAATATGAAGATTTTGCAGCGTGAACATCAGCAGAAAAGGAAGAGAGCAGAGATTGCTACATACTCAGGTCAGATGTATTTTTTGATTTGCGCCATTTCCTCTCCATTGCCCTGAGTTTAGTCCGGTGTTCACGAAGAACCTCAGATAACCAGGGGTTAGAGGGAGTAGTGCGTGCTGGCCTGGAGGAGAGAGGGCAGATAGTGTCTAAAGAAGAAGTTAAAGTGGAGAATAAAGTATCCGTTGCGGTATTCACATCTAGAGATGAGAATTGTGAGGGTGAGGGAAGAGAAGATGACACAGCAGAGGAAAGACGGGAGGGAGAAAGTGAGCTCAGGTTTCGTCTGAAGGTAACTGGTAGGGGACTTGGTGGAGTGTGGATAGTGAGTTGTAGAGTGAAAGTAATGAGGAAATGATCTGAAACATGGAGAGGTTTCACCAGAATGTTGTCTGTGATGCAGTTGCGTGTGTAGACCAGGTCCAGTTGGTTGCCTGACTTGTGAGTACCTGTGGTGATGAGCCGTTTGAGATCAAATGAGGCTAGGAGAGAGATGAAATCTGTAGCATACGGCTTCTCTAGATGAATGTTGAAATCGCCAGAGACTACAAGTGGAGTGCCGTCCTCAGGGAAAGAGGAAAGCAGCACATCCAGCTCCTCAACAAAGCTTCCCAGTTGACCTGGGGGGCGATAAATGACTACAATCTGGATCTTAAAGGGAGTTGTAAGTGTAATAGCATGATATTCAAATGAGTTGTTATTGCATAGAGAAGAGAGAGTTGAGTATTTCCAATTGTTAGAAATGAGAATACCAGTACCCCCACCCCTACCAGACTGGCGAGGGGTGTGAGAGAAAGAGAAGTTGTTAGAGAGAGCAGCAGGGGTTGCTGAGTCTTCTGGACGGATCCAGGTCTCAGTCAAGCCCAATATATTAAGAGTTGAAAGAGATGCAAAGGCAGGAATGAAGTCAGCTTTATTGACTGCTGACTGACAGTTCCATAGACCCATAGAAAGCGAGAGAGTTGTGTGTGTGGATGAGAGAACGGGACGCAGATTAGCAGTATTGCGCCGCCTTCTATGCATGATGAGAGTGCGTTGTCGAGAGACAACAGGAATGTATTGAAAGCACATGTTGATCAAGGGAAGTAGGGTACAAGTAGGAAAGGGAGAAGAAGATACTTAAGTGCTTAGCTGGTGTCCTTGCTCGGTGGAGTCGCACAGGTAGAGTCGATGGTCTTTACCCGAGTCGGTCTTCACACGAGAAGGCTGATACGCTTCCGCTGCCGCTTCCGCGACAGCGCACACACTACATAGATATAATGCGCTCAAATTACTGAGTGAGGACAGCTGTCTCGGACCAGCAATTAACACAGCACCCTCGAATAATCCGAAAATGTCAGAGATCGAAACTAGCTGTTGGCCAGTGACTCACTTAAGTGCTATGCAATTTAAACTGCAATAATATCCAGACGCGGCTCTTATAAAAAGTAGCAACACGTCTAATTAAAATACAGATTTGTGAGAAGGTAAAAAATTAAAATAACCACAGAATCGAAAATAGCCCTAGCTTGAGATAAATACTAAACTGAAACAACAGGAGAACTGGATATTAAGAAAAAATCTACTTGCGCGCTCTTGTCGACTCCACAGACTTGACCGCTGTCCTGGCCTTGTCCTGAATCTCCACGAGTTTATATCTGTTTACAGTGGCTGTCTCGGACCAGCAATTAACACAGCACCCTCGAATAAACCGAAAATGTCAGAGATCGAAACTAGCTGTTGGCCAGTGACTCACTTAAGTGCTATGCAATTTAAACTGCAATAATATCCAGACGCGGCTCTTATGAAAAGTAGCAACGCGTCTAATTAAAATACAGATTTATGAGAAGGTAAAAAATTAAAATAACCACAGAATCGAAAATAGCCCTAGCTTGAGATAAATACTAAACTGAAACAACAGGAGAACTGGATATTAAGAAAAAATCTACTTGCGCGCTCTTGTCGACTCCACAGACTTGACCGCTGTCCTGGCCTTGTCCTGGCCTTGTATTGGCCTTGTCCTGGCCTTGTATTGTGTTGTTAACAAGAGTAAAATGGGTTGAGTGTTTTTCAGGGGAAAACGACCCTGAGTGCTATTCAATGAGCAATAAATTATCTGGTGATATGTTTCAGGTTGAAAATTCCACAGGTCACACCAAAAAGGACGACAAGACAAGCGGTCACTAACAAAATCACTTAAGGTCTCCATTCGCAGGTGACAGCTGATGACTCATTCCAGTGGGGGTGCGATCGTGATCTAAGGGAAAATTTTGTAAGGATTTGAAAATGATTGGAGAGTGTTAGACCTTGGTCCAAGTATCTCTAAGACTACACCGACAAGCCTCAAATCAACCATCAGATCATAAAGTGAGGGATCAAAGGCTTGTGCTAGTAACAGCCTTCCTCACCGACGAGGGAAGACCATTGCTACGGCGCGCAAAGTGTCAAAAATGGTGAAGATGAATGTCTGTGGGACGAACGAGATAATCATCACACCTGGAGGAGGATGTGCACCAACTAATGATTTGAGTCTAGCAAAAGAATCTGTTTTTGTGATGATTTTGATGATTTTATTTGATTGAGTCAAACTAGGGCTTAGTATTGATATACAGTAGATCTAATAATTTGATTGGTTCAAATTTTTTCAGGAAAAGTAGAAAATATATTAATTGATGTGTAAAAAAAAAAAACTATAAAATTATAAAACTTTTCTGGGAAGATTTTATTAAAAAGGGCATTAAAATAGAGCTTACTAAATTGAAATAGAAGTGAACAAAATATGGTTAGGAAAATCAAGGTGATTAATGGAAAAGGCTTAATGGTAGGAATTAGGATTGTATGTGTTATTTTGTTATTCATGGGTGAAAAGGGGTCTGTTCAATTGGAAAATGACAGGCTAACCCAAGGCTGAACAAAATTATGCAGACGATACAAGTAGCGGAAGTTACAGCAAAAATGCTTTAATTCAGGTTAAGGTATATTTTTCCTACTAGAACCTATACTATTGACTGAGGGTCTGATTTAATGTTAGGAATGCGATAACAGTGCTTATCCATTTAGCCTGGCTTCAGATAAATTCTTTACTCAGCAAGTTGCTTGCTAAATACTATCCTCATAAAATAAAAAACAGCCTAAGCTTTTCTTCAAATCTTATTTCAACAAGTTTAAGCAGAAAATGAATGGTAAAATTGAAGAATTGTAGAAGTGTGATGCAATGACTTAAAATTGTTGTGTTTATTAAGTAATCAATGAGAATAATAAAAGGGAGGAATTGTAATAGAAATGTTTATATTCTCATTGATTTTAGTTCCTTATCTGTGTTCTGTGTACGAGAAACAGAGGACTCTGTTTCCTGTTGTTATGTTTATACAGCTGGAGGTGTGTGTGAGACACTCAGCAGGTGGTTGGGCAAGTGACCTCTGACTTCAGAGGTGAGAAGACCCTCTGCTTTTGGGGTAGTCATAAAGTTCCTTTGTTCCTCTTGTCTAAACATGAGATAGAACAGTGTAAGACTGCTGAAAGCCCCATGTTCGAGGTCTCACTCCGCCTGCAGCTGGACTGTGGATGGACTGGGAACTATTCTTGCAAGAATAAATCTTTTAAAACTAATTTGAAATCCTGATGTCTCTTACGCTGTGATGCCATTTTGTTAGTTATTGTTTTTGCCGCAACAGTGTCCTGTAACAGGACACCAGGTTCTGCCAGTGTTGGCTTCCTTTGTGATTTTAGTTTTGGGGGAAGTTTCATAGACCTTTGTTGGGACAGTGAGTTTGCTGGATTATTCATTGAATATAATGAATAATTAGTGTGTGTCTGATTGGTCCAGACGCTTCACTACAATGATGATTTCGAATCATCAGCAGGACTTTAATTATTTAGCGATGCTGCCCCATCTATTGGCTTCGGGGGTTTCTTTCAAGGGCAATGGTTTGCAGAAAAATGGCCAATCGATTTTCCAGAGTTTACTTCTGGCTCCATTTCTTCCGCGCTCTACGAGATTTATCTTTTAGTTGAAGTTCAACTTCATGGTAACACTATACTTGAAGGGGTGTGCATAAGACTGACATGACACCTTCATAACCATGACATGACATGACAAAAATGTCATAATTGAGCGAATGACACTTAATGACAGTTGTCACAAACATGCATAAAACTTCATAACATGTGTCATGTCATGATTATGAAGGTGTCATGTTAGTCTTATGCACACCCCTTCAAGTAAAGTGTTACCAAATTCATTTTATTTATATAGCACATTTTATAACAGCCACTGACTGACCAAAGTGCTTTACAGAACTACAAAATTAAAAGACAATAATACCATGCATAACAGCACAGCACAGATAAGTACAGCAAAGCTAAGAACAGCCTTAAACAGGAGTAGCAAAAAACATTGTCGGACTTAAAAAATTTAATAATAAAACAGAAATGGCAGTATCAAACTTAGATAAAAAGGAAAAACAGCATCATACTCAAAGGAGAAACTAACCAACCTTATTTATAGGCCAAGGAAAACAAGTGCATTTTTAAAAGTGACTTAAAAGAGATCACGGAAGGGGCTATCCTAACTTCTATGGGCAAACTGTTCCACAGCCGAGGCCCAACCACAGAGAATGCTCGATCCCCTCTGCGTTTGAGTCTGGAATGTGGGACTAATAACAGGATCTTATCGCTTGATCTCAGACTTCTTGATGGAGTATACGGTTGCAGCAGTTCAGATACTGTAGGTAGCTCGGTGCTTGGTTGCATAAAGATTTATAAACAAATAAAAGGATTTTAAAATCAATTCTGAAATTAATGGGCAACCAATGAAGAGACCTCAGAATTGGGGTGATATGGTCACTTTTTCGACTATTTAAGAGGAATCTTGCAGCAGCATTTTGCACTAATTGAAGACGAGCAGTTTGAGTTTTCGAAATACGGTAAGTAAATTGCAGTAGTCTATGCGTGAGGTGATAAAGGCATGAACAGCCATCTCAAGAGTTTTATGATTAAGGAATGGTTTGACTTTCGACAGCAGACAAAGTTGATAAAAATTAGAGCTTATTACAGAGGAGATTTGTTTATCAAAGTTTAAAGACTCATCTAGCAGAACGCCCAGGTTCCGTACACTTGAAGATCTAAAAGCTGATAGTCTGCCTAGGTCGAAGGTGGCAGCCTGAGGATTAACTGTGGACCCAAAAACAATGATTTCGGTTTTGTTTTCATTTAGAAATAAAAAAAATTGGTCCAGCCAAAATTTAACTTCATCTAGACAACTTAGTAATGATGAAGGCAGAGGGCAGAGGGATCATTTCTCTTGATTGGTACATACATTTGAGTGTCGTCTGCATAACAGTGAAAAGATACCCCATGTCTTCTTAGAATAGTGCCCAGTGGTAAAATATAGAGAGAGAAAAGAGAAGGCGCTAAGATCGATCCTTGAGGAAGACCACAGGTTAGATGCGCAACAGAAGAGGAACAATTTCCTAACTTTACTCTGAAAGTTCAACCTGAGAGATAAGACTGGAACCACTGACGACGATACCTTTTAGCCCCACATAATACTCTAGTATGGATATCAGGATAGTGTGATCGACAGTATCAAAAGCTGCTAATAGATCCAGAAGTACCAGAGCCACAGAGTCACCAGTGTCTGTGGATAGATAGATGTCATTTAAACTCTCAACATGGCAGATTCAGTACTGTGAGCAGACTTAAAACCAGATTGAAATTTTTCAGAAATATCATTGCATTTTAGAGTTGGTCAAGAACAACTTTTTCCAACACCTTCGAGACAAAAGGCAATACAGAGATAGGACGGAAGTTATTTAGCACGGCAGGATCCAGTGAATGTCATGACTTCGGTCTGATCTGCTGTTTTTGTCTCCTCTCTGGGTTCCTTTGTCTTGAGCACGTGTTTTGTTTTGACAGCTCGCCATGTGCTCGTTGTCATTGTGACGTCTCCCCTCCCACTCGTTACCCTTAATTATCATTGTTCTCTGCACACCTGTTGTCAGTCAATCCCTAATTTTCTCCCCTATTTTAGATCCACTTGTGTTCAGTCCTTTGTCAGACCGTTGTTGTGTGTTATGCTGTTCCTGTGACCGTCTCAGCCTTGCTTTCCTTAGCCTTGCCTCAGCCTTGCCTCAGCCTTGCCTTGCTTCTCCTTGCTTCAGACTCCAAGTGTGATTTGTTTTGTTTTTGCATTTTGATTTTTGTCCTGCTTCCACTGTCTCCAGGCCTGGTTTCCTCTACTGCCTGCCCAGGTGTTTTTCTGCTGTTGGGACTTGGATGTACCGCCCCGGTCCTCCTCTGTACTGGGAATTCTGTGTGACTTGGACACTGCGTCGGGTGACGCTATATTTTTGTTTTGTTTTTTGAGAAGTGCTCTCTGCCCCAGTGGACTCTTTTTGGACTTCCTCTTCTCTTTTGTATTTCTGTTATTTTTCCTGGGCTCATTTTTGAGAGCAAAATAAAGATTTCTGTTACCTGCTACTGGATCCGTGTGTTTTCCCTGACAGAACGGTCTGACCATTAAATGGATTCAGCAGGTGCAGACCATGTCAGGAACGCAGTGAGTCAACAGGGTGTTCTTCTGGGACAGCATTCCAGCCAGCTAACTGCCACTTCACGGGAGGTTGATTCCCTGACTGCCCAAGTAGCGGATCTCACTCTCCAGATCCAAGAACTCCAGCGGGAAGCCTTGGCCAGCAGGTCAGCTGCTGCGTACGGCCGTTCTCTACCTCATGTTGAGCCTGAACCCCATGCCAATAGTCCTCCACCCTACGATGGGGATCCCAATTCCTGCCGTGCGTTCCTGTCTCAGTGCTCCCTTGTCTTCGCACTCCAGCCTCGACGTTATGTTACAGAGGAGTCCCAAGTGGCCTTTGTCATCACACTCCTGAAAGGAAGGGCCCGGGACTGGGCAACTGCTGTGTGGGATGCTCGTGCCCCATTCTGTGCCACATTCAAGGACTTCAGAGCGGAGATGATTAAGCTGTTTGACCGCTCTGCTCAAGGTGACGAGGCAGCCTCCCAGCTGGTGCGGTTATGTCAGGGTGGTCGTTCCGTTACGGAGTACTACATCCAGTTCAGAACTCTGGCGGCCACCTGTGACTGGAACGACGCAGCATTACGTGCTAGGTTTCGGGAGGGGCTGGTTGGTGATATCCAGGATGAGATTGTTACTCACGAGCTGCCTCACGACTTTGACATGCTAGTGGAACTGGCACTTCGTGTGGAGGGGCGTCTTCAACGACGACGCCAGAGGTGGACAGCTCGACCCTCCTGGGTGCTGGATGAAGGTGCCTCCAATATTGTCTCCACCTCTTCGTCTCCTTCCACAGACCCTGAGCCCATGCAAGTGGGGCGTGTTCGTCTCACCCCTAAGGAGAAGCAGGATCGGTTGACTCGGGGCCTTTGCCTCTACTGCGGGAAGCCAGGGCATCGGGCTGTCCAGTGTCCTTTAAAAGCCGGAGCCCATCAGTAATCCAGGGGGTCCTGGTGGGCGCTACTCCTCGCTTGACTCCCCCACTTCACGTACTCTGCTAAATGTCTCTATTCAATATCAAGACACTGCTCACTCCTGTTCAGCCCTGATTGACTCGGGTGCTGAGGGCAATTTCCTAGATGTCTCCGTTGCTGTGCTGTGGGGCATTCCCGCCATTCCTCTCCCTTCACCTATCTCTGTCCGCTCTCTTAATGGTCTCCTCATCACCTCCATCACCCATTCCACTCCTTCCGTAAGTCTTCTCGTCTCCGGCAATCACCGTGAGGTGATTGAGTTGTACCTTTTAGATTCCCCGAGTGCCCCCGTTGTCCTAGGGCATCCGTGGCTGGTGCAGCACAACCCTCACGTTGATTGGTCGGCTAATTCTGTGTTCTCTTGGAGTCAGTCTTGTCTTGCGTCATGTTTGGGTTCTGCCTTGTCTCCTGCCTCTGTGTCTTCTGTTTTTCAGGTTGAGGAGGCTGATCTCGTTGGAGTCCCGGCGGAGTACTGCGATCTCTGTCAGGTCTTCAGTAAGTCCCGGGCCACATCCTTGTCTCCTCATCGGCCATATGACTGCGCCATCGATCTTCTCCGCCCAAGGGTCGTCTTTATTCCCTTTCTGGTCCTGAGAGAGAGGCCATGGACAAGTATATTCAAGAATCCTTAAATGCCGGCCTCATCTGTCCCTCTTCCTCGCCCGCTGGGGCTGGGTTCTTCTTCGTTAAGAAGAAGGATGGCTCCCTGCGACCCTGCATTGACTACCGGGGTCTTAATGACATCACCATAAGAAACAGGTATCCTCTGCCTCTGATGTCATCAACTTTTGAGTTGTTACAGGGAGCCAAGGTCTTTACCAAGCTAGACCTCCGCAATGCCTACCATTTGATCCGGATACGTGAGGGGGATGAGTGGAAGACAGCCTTCAACACCCCAACGGGACACTTTGAATACCGGGTCTTACCTTTTGGGCTTACTAACGCCCCAGCTGTCTTCCAGGCCCTGGTGAACGATGTGTTGAGGGACATGGTAAACAGATTTGTCTTTGTGTACCTAGATAATATTCTTATCTTCTCTCCCTCCTTGCAGGTACACACTCAACACGTCCGTCAGGTGCTACAACGGCTGCTGGAGAACCAGCTTTACGTCAAGGCGGAGAAGTGCGTGTTCCATGCCAAGTCTGTTTCGTTCTTGGGGCATATAATTTCGACGGAGGGGATCAAAGCCGATCCCGCTAAGGTAAGGGCCGTGGCCGAGTGGCCAACCCCTGACTCTCGGAAGGCGTTGCAGCGGTTCCTGGGGTTCGCCAACTTCTATAGGCGATTCATCAGGAACTTTAGCCTGGTTGCTGCACCCTTAACAGCACTCACCTCTCCTAAGGTACCGTTCAGATGGAGTTTTCAGGCTCAGGAGGCCTTTGATGTCCTTAAGTCCCATTTCATCTCTGCTCCTGTTCTTTGTCTTCCAGATTCTGAACGCCAATTCATTGTTGAGGTGGATGCCTCCGATGTCGGGGTGGGCGCGGTCCTATCCCAGCGGTTCCCCAGAGATGGGAAGGTGCACCCTTGTGCCTTCTTCTCTCACCGTTTGAGCCCTGCTGAACGAAATTATGACATAGGTAACAGGGAGCTGCTGGCAGTCAGGTTGGCTCTGGGGGAATGGCGTCACTGGTTGGAGGGAGCAGCGCGTCCCTTCTTGGTCTGGACGGATCACAAGAATTTAGAGTATATCCGTTCGGCCAAGAGGTTAAATGCTCGCCAGGCCCACTGGGCGCTCTTCTTTGGGCGGTTTAATTTCTCCCTCTCTTACCGGCCCGGCTCCAAAAATGTTAAGCCTGACGCCCTCTCTCGTCTGTTCGAGGGTCCTGGGGGCGAGGCGGCTCCCAAAACCATTCTCTCCAGGGGGGTGGTGGTGGGATCCCTATCCTGGGACGTCGAACTGCGGGTGAGGGAGGCCATTCAGAGAGAGGAGATACCGAGGGGGTGCCCGGAGGGTCGGTTGTTCGTGTCGGCCGCGCTGCGTCCTGAGGTCCTTCGGTGGGGGCATGAGTCCAGAGTAGCCTGTCATCCGGGGGTTTGGAGGTCGCTGGCTACCATCCGTCAGCGTTTTTGGTGGCCATCCATGGCCCTAGATGTCAGGCAGTTTGTGTTGGCTTGCTCTGTTTGCGCTCGAAATAAGACGTCTAACCGTTCTCCTGTTGGTCTGTTGCAGCCATTGCCCATCCCCTCTCGCCCT
Source organism: Gila orcuttii (assembly GCA_026230005.1). NCBI lineage: Eukaryota > Metazoa > Chordata > Actinopteri > Cypriniformes > Leuciscidae > Gila > Gila orcuttii. The sequence goes on from JAPDVR010000007.1 coordinate 1,810,592, forward strand.
TGGTCTCACCTGGCCCTTGATTTTGTCACTGGTCTTCCCCCATCGAGAGGTAACACCGTGATTCTGACGGTGGTGGACCGCTTCTCCAAGGCGGCCCATTATATCCCCTTACCCAAACTCCCCTCCGCCAGGGAGACCGCTCAGGTGGTGGTGGACCACGTCTTCCGGATCCATGGTCTTCCGGTGGACGTGGTCTCCGACAGAGGACCCCAATTTGTCTCCCGGTTTTGGAAAGAGTTCTGTAGACAGATCGGGGCCTCAACGAGTCTGTCTTCAGGTTTTCACCCTCAGACCAACGGGCAGGCCGAACGAGCCAACCAGGATCTCGAGCGAGCTCTCCGCTGCCTGGCATCACATAGTCCGAGCTCCTGGAGTCAGCAGCTACCGTGGGTTGAATATTCCCACAACTCCCTGCCGGTAGCGTCTACGGGTATGTCTCCTTTTCAATGTTCTATGGGTTATCAACCGCCCCTTTTCCCTGCACAGGAACCCGACGCCGCGGTCCCGTCTGCCTTGGCCTTTGTCCGTCGGTGTCGTCGCACCTGGAGGAGGGCTGAGGAGGCCTTGGCCCGGGCTTCCAGACAGACCAAAGTGGCGGCTGACCGTCACCGGACTCCGGCTCCCCAGTATGTGTGCGGTCAGAAGGTATGGCTATCCACCAAGGACCTGCCTCTCCGGGTGCCTTCTCGTAAGCTGGCACCCAGGTTCATTGGGCCATATCGCATCACCAAGGTCCTGAGTCCGGTGGCTGTGCGGCTCAAGCTTCCTCATACTCTTGGTCGGGTTCACCCTGTCTTTCATGTGTCCAGAGTCAAGCCTGTGTTTCGGTCCCCCCTTAATCCTGTTGTTTCTCTCCCGACACCCCCCCCTCTCGTCTAGTGGATGGTACTCCAGTTTACACTGTGAGAAGACTTTTGGATGTTAGACGCCGTGGTCGGGGTTTCCAGTATTTGGTGGACTGGGAGGGCTACGGTCCTGAGGAGAGGAGTTGGGTTCCGGCTCGGGATATTCTGGACCAGACTCTGATCGAGGACTTTCGCCGGCGACGAGGTGAGCCCCTCCCGGTTGCGCCAGGTGGCGCTCCTGGGGGGGGGGGTACTGTCATGACTTCGGTCTGATCTGCTGTTTTTGTCTCCTCTCTGGGTTCCTTTGTCTTGAGCACGTGTTTTGTTTTGACAGCTCGCCATGTGCTCGTTGTCATTGTGACGTCTCCCCTCCCACTCGTTACCCTTAATTATCATTGTTCTCTGCACACCTGTTGTCAGTCAATCCCTAATTTTCTCCCCTATTTTAGATCCACTTGTGTTCAGTCCTTTGTCAGACCGTTGTTGTGTGTTATGCTGTTCCTGTGACCGTCTCAGCCTTGCTTTCCTTAGCCTTGCCTCAGCCTTGCCTTGCTTCTCCTTGCTTCAGACTCCAAGTGTGATTTGTTTTGTTTTTGCATTTTGATTTTTGTCCTGCTTCCACTGTCTCCAGGCCTGGTTTCCTCTACTGCTTGCCCAGGTGTTTTTCTGCTGTTGGGACTTGGATGTACCGCCCCGGTCCTCCTCTGTACTGGGAATTCTGTGTGACTTGGACACTGCGTCGGGTGACGCTATATTTTTGTTTTGTTTTTTGAGAAGTGCTCTCTGCCCCAGTGGACTCTTTTTGGACTTCCTCTTCTCTTTTGTATTTCTGTTATTTTTCCTGGGCTCATTTTTGAGAGCAAAATAAAGATTTCTGTTACCTGCTACTGGATCCGTGTGTTTTCCCTGACAGTGAAGGCTTCTTGAGTAACGGAGTGACAGTGGCATCCTTAAGGGCAGCAGGGATGGAGCCGGTGAGGAGGCACTTATTTACAAATGACACCAATCCTGGCCCTACTGATTCAACAATTAATTTAAGAAACTTAGGAGAAATGATGTCAAGAGAGCAGGACGAAGGTTTCATATTGGCTATAATTTCTTTGAGGAGATTCAGAGTGATTGGCTCAAAAGCATCCCAGGTAACAGAAGTCATCAACTGACAAGAGTGTTCAGTGTGAGAGCGGCTGGCATTGCATCTCAGGTTAGATATTTTGTCAATAAAAAAATCGCAAGAAGCTTTCACATAGCTCATCCGAAGCACCAGACATTGTATTTACCGAAGGGTTTAAAACAGAGTTTATAACAGAGAATAAAATCTTAGGTATAGAGTGGTTTGACATAATCATGTCAGAGAAGTATGTGGCTTTTGCCGACTTAACAGCATTCTGGTAAGTCGACAAACTGACTTTAAATAACTGAAGTGAAATATGTAGCTTGTCCTTCTTCCATTTGCGCTCAGCCTTTCTGCTAGCTTGTCTTAGTTGACGAATATCCACGTTGAGCCATGGTTCAGATTTAAGTTTAAGTTTGTAAGGCTTAAGCGGAGCAGTTTCATTTAGGGCATTTAGCCAAGTAGAGTTTAACAGACCGAGATGCTGGTCGGCATCTAAGTCCATTAGCGGTGAGTCCAAAAACAAATGTGAGGAGGAATTCATAAAGTGCTTGTTAAAATTTGAGCCAAAATTAGGGGAATAGGACCGAGACAGTCTTACACCTGCACTAGTAGAATGAGAAATGCAAGAAAGAGATGTGGAAAATAATATCAGCTTATGGTCCGAAAGCATAAAATCAGATATAACAACATCACTGATTGCCATCCCATATGAAAGTACAAGGTCCAAAATGTGACCCTGAGTGTGAGTGGAATCATTTATCCACTGGACTAGGTTAAAAGATTCAATGAGACTGAGGAGATCCTTTGACAGGGTGTTTGATTGACAGCAAACATGGATATTAAAATCACCCACCAATATAAAACGGTCATAGGTTGTGGTGATATTACCAATGAATTCTGTAAATTGCTGAATTAAGTCCTGGAGTGAGTGTGGAGGACGGTAGATCACCCCTAATAAAATAGGGCCATTCCAGTCTAAATGAAGTAGCTGAGCTTCGAAGCTAGAAAAAGCACTGACAGGAACCGACCGGCATCACACAGAGAATTAGTTTTTTAAAAATAGTCACTACCCCCCCCCCCCCCCCTCCCCCCCTCATCAGTTCGGATGGGGGGAGTTAAAAAAGGTACAGTCAGTTAGAACACCAACCTTAGTCCAGGATTCAGTGATGAATATAAAATCCAAACTATAAGAGGAGAAGAAGTCGTTAAGCAGGAATGTTTTGTTCACCAAGGATCGAGCGTTGATCAGGGCCATTTTAGGCGGAGGAATCACATCGGGGAAAACGCCAGCTTTCCTCAATGAACGTAGATTTCCAGGAGTCACGCCATTTTACCGATGACAATGGCCAATCCGAGGGAAGCCATCCAGGTAGACAGGAGATGGGCGCAGGGGAATAATAGGTTGAAGCCACCGATGAGCCATCGCTCGCGGTCGCCAGGCAACATAGCCGCCATGACAAGACATACGATGCGGATTTAGATCGATCTAAATAGTTTAGTTGTAGCCAGCGTAATTTGAGGTTCATCGTGGTCAAGGAAACGCATTATGATGTTTTCCGATAATAAAGCCACCGTTGCACTGTCATTAATAAAGGTAGATCATCTTGCCAGACGATTATGCCTTTTGTGAGACGCTTAATCTGGCAATTGGTCGTTTTCAACTTCATTATTAAGGCTGCTCATAAACCCGGACACTCTAATGTTATTGCTGACGTGCTCTCTCGTTTTCGTTTTCAGACTTTCAGACAGCTTTGCCCTTCAGCCAATACGGATCCAACACCTTGCCTTCCCCTAATGTTAAATTAGATGATTTGATTAGATCAGCCAGACATTACATGTCTAAAGGAGTAGCTCCTTCCACTTATAAAGCTTACACTTCCGCTTGGTCTTCGTTTTTAATGTTTTGCTTTTCCTTTCAGATTCTTTTATTTCCCAACTTGATTACGACTGTCTGCTCTTTTCTCGTCTTCAATTTCGAGAAACGCAATTTAAAACCTTCATCCATTCGTAGATTACTCGCAGGCATTCAATTTTACTCAAAATATTTTTAATCCTGATTTTCCAAGTCTCTTCATTGCCACTTCCATTCATTTATTGATCAAAGGCATAAGTAAATCCTCTAGTAATTCTCCAGATAAAGGTTGTCTTTTACTTTGCCTTTATTGCAAAGATTAATCACTTCTATCCGCAATGGCCTCTTTTCCACAAACATTAATATTTTGCTAGAAGCTGTGTTTCTAACTGCTTTCTACAGCATTATGCGTCCAGGGGAATTTACTTCAGCAACCAATCAATTCAATTCTGCTCGTGGTCTTTCCTTCTCCGATTTACACTTTTCACCTAAATTCTTTACACTCAAGCACTCTAAGAATGATTCAGAAGGTTTTGACATCACACTAACAATTTCTAAAATTAACAATAATTTCTGTCCCTTCTCAACTATGCTTAAATTTATTTAAATTCGTCATAGATCCTCAGATCATTCCCCCCTATTTATACTACTTAACGGAGCACCTCTCTCTAAAGCCTGGTTCAGGGACTTACTGATGTGGCGATGCGATAGTTTGACAAGAAAAATTTAACCTTTACACCAGGAGGGAGAATTGCCTATACTGGCAACTAAGGGTGCTCCGATTGATCGGTCGCCGATCACAATCGGCCGATAATTGCTTTGGGATGTGTGATCGGCGGTCTCTATAAAGGCCGATCAAGAAAAGCCGATCAGATGACGCAAAACTCGCGAGACAATTTTTCATGCCCTGGTAAAAATGGCTTCACCGGCCTGGCAATTCTACAAGGTGTGTGAAAAAGACAATTCATTAGCAATCAATCTGTAATGTGTGTACCATGCCGCTGCCCGCTTGTCAAACTGTGCAGCCTCTCTGTTCATCCCGTAAATAAATCCCTCGATCCGCAAACTACGTCTGAGTTCTTAAATGGTCTAGCGGTAGATCCCTTGCCAGTGTGTCCGTGGTTACGGGCTCTAATCCGCACTTAAATCGTTTTTTTTTTTCTCTCATCAAAACTGAAAATGTTCATCAGTGGTTACAGTATATCAAGTAGGGACACGTTTGTGTGCATTTTATTTTGTGATTTCACCGGAATGAATAGAGAGTCTCCACAACGGCGATAGATTGAAGCGCGCGTCCGAGTGAAGACTGCGCGCGAGCCACAGAGAACGCTGTGTCCATGCAACTGATCGTCGCGGCAACGAGCGCTTAGCTTGAGTAAAAAACAACAATACATTTTAGCGCTAGATTTCTTATTTAATGGCGAACTAAATGAATGCTCTGCTCTGCGGTACATCCGTGCGTGCCTCGATGTTACAAAAATCGATCCTTAGAAACAGTGGTGGGACACGACTTCACTGGATCTAAACAAATCAATCATAGATGTGACCAGTAGTGCTGGCTTTCTTAATCTATTTAAAATAATTTTTGCAAGGGTTCTTGCAAAAAAAAAAAAAAAAAAAAGTTACCAAAATATTGATGCTTAAGAAGTATTTTTATTTGTATTTTCTTTTTTTGCTGTGCACTTTACTAACTGTGGTCCTTTTAAGTGTAATTTATAAAAACTGATGGCTGACTGACTCAAAGCATTATTTTGGCTATAGCCTTTTTTGTTGCAGTTTTTAGTTTAAAGTAGTCTAAAGCTAAATTTAAAGACTCATATGTTCTGTCTTTTATCTTTTTTTATTTTATATTCTACAGGAAAGTTGTATTTGTCAAGCCCTAAGCTGTTCCCAATAACCAAGCACAGGCTGCTAAGTTAATATGCTGGACATGTTGCTTGCAAAATAAATACAGGTGTCAATTCATGATACGTTGTCTTCTCTTAATTGTAATACTTAATGTACATTGATGTTAAATATAGTTTAATAAATCATGCTACATGATAAATAGAAGGCTTCAAATAGACCCTGTAATCGGTGATCGGTATCGGGTGATACAGCTTCCAGTAATCGGGGATCGGTGATCGGCCCCAAAAATCCTGATCGGAGCACCCCTACTGGCAACCAACCCCCAGAGGGCAGACTTAAAATCTACACCTCCAAGTTACCCGACTACGCCACCCCAGAGTCAAATTTACTTGGGAATCACCTCGTATAAGAATCAATAAAGCACACAGGTTCGATTACGGCTGAGTCAGGACTCGAAACAGAGGTGAAATACAATTTTATTGGAAATCATTAAACAACATGTAGGAATATCAAAGTATAAAAAGATAATACACACACACACACACACACACACACACACACACACACACACACACACACACACACACACACTTCTGCCTCCACTCCAGGGCTGGAGACTGCTCACCTATTCTCTGAAAAAAACACAGCAAACACACGTGCACTCACACTTCAACCCCAAATGTGGAATACTGCACGCGGAAGAGACCACCACCAAGCAGAGAGAAGGGCTCGTCCACACACACACGAATCCTGGTCACCCCAACTTCTGAAGAGGAAGCAGAACTACAATTTAGACATACAAACGTATACACACACGTATACTTCTAAAATTTGGTACTCAGTAAATTGAAAACGTCTCAGGTTACGACTGTAACCCTAGTTCCCTGAGAAGGGAACGAGACGATGCGTCGATGACGCTTTGGGAACGCCTTCGCGTGATTACCTCTGAAGCACGTATGTCAACTAGTCCAATGGAATGAATGAACGCCACGGGCGGGTGACGTCATGACCAGGAAAGGATATAAGCACATCCGGTGCGTTACTCGCGTTAGCTTTTAGAGCCGAAGCAAAGTCGATCGCAGGGATGCAGGAAGTATGACAGGGCGACGCATCGTCTCGTTCCCTTCTCAGGGAACTAGGGTTACAATCGTAACCTGAGACGTTCCCTTTCGAGGGAACTCGCGATGCGTCGATGACGCTTTGGGAACGAGAATACCCAATCCGCCGTACTTACAAAATGCCAGATGATAAAAACTGTCGGCAAACTAAGTAAGTAGCACCTTCTTACCGGTCCAAGCTGTAAAACCTCACGAATGTGAGCGGTAAGGACCAGCCCGCCACATCACAAACGTATTGGAGAGAACTCCAGATAATAAAGCTTAGAAGCCATACTCCTAGTGGAATGAGCCCTGACCACCAAGTCGTTGGCCAGAGGACTCACAAGCAAGAAGAATAGTCTCGACTATCTAATTGCTCAATAGGTTGGATTTTCTCGACAGAGAAGTCCGATGAACATAAGTGTCCAGTGCTCGCACTGGGCACAAAAGGTTCAGCTTTTCCTGGTCCGATAAACCGGGGGAGGACAGAAACCTGCAGCACAATAGGCCTCGGAATAATGGTAGAGGTAATGGTAGTCACCTTTGGAACATATCCATGTTTCGGTAAGATAGCCTTGGCCATCCCCGGTGCACTCAAGGTGGGGACCGAAAGGGCCTGAAGGTCTGACTCTTATAGGGACGAAATAGCTAGCAGAAAATAGTCTTAAAAGAAAGGAACTTCTCTGAGACCAAATCTAAGGGCTCGAAGGGAGCCCCAGATAGGCCTTCTAGAACTATTGCAAGGTCCCAAGCCAGCACCCTAGTGCAAGTTGCAGGCCTCAGCCTCAAAGTGCCACGAAGGAAACGAGTGATCAGGGGGTCTCGACCCAAAAATGTACTACCCACCAGGGCGTGGAAAGCCACAATGGCCGCCACGTATACCTTAAGCATAGAAGGACATAGACCTGATACAAAGCGTTCTTGCAGAAACTCGAATACTGTGTTTACTGAACAGTTAACCGGATCCCACTGACGCTGGTAACACCAAGAAGAGAAAAACTCTCGAAATAGTGAATATAGTTTCCTCGTAGCGGGAGCTCTGGAGCTTAGAACGGTCTCAACAACCTTGGTTGAGAGACCACTCTCTATGAGTTGGGCCCCCTTAGAGGCCAAACCCACAGTTCCCAAATCCCCTGCCGGGGGTGCAATATTGCATCCCCTGCCTGAGACAGAAGGTCTCTCCTGATCGGGACCTCCAAGGGAGGTCTGTCGAGGAGAAAAATTAGGTCCGCAAACCAAATTCAGCTCGGCCAGGGTGGTGCTACTAAATAGGCTTATTCCATCCTGGCGGATTCACTCCAGAACTCCTGGGAGCAGAGCAACAGGGGGAATGCATACAGGCGTAGCCTCGGCCACGTCTGCACCATAGCAATCCAGCCCCGAGGGGACTGGTTGAGTGAGGGATAACCAGAGTGGACAGTGCGTCGTATGCTGAGACGAGAACAAATCCACTTCTGCCTGGCCGTAAAACTCCCATATTTGCTCCACCGCCTCGGGGTGGAGTCCCCTGGCCTCAGCCCCTGCCTCGACAGGGTGTCTGCTCCAATATTCTGGCCCCCCCCGGAATATACACTGCCCTCAGACAGCGTAATAACTGAGGGACCAAAATAAGAGGCCACCAACGTGTTGTCTGTGGGTCAAGAACCAGAGTTCCCTCCATATAACCAAGGCGCGGGGATACTGCCGCGTGATCTTGAACGTAAGGAGTGGGTTTCCCCTCAGGGAGAACCCTCTGGTCCTGAGCCAACTCTGTAAAGGTCTCACGTACAGCAGGTCAAAGGGTATCACATTGGCCGCTGCTGCCCTGAGGCCTAACAGTCACTGTTCCAGAACAACACATGATGGCCCCTCAGGTCTGGGAGGAGATGTCTCAATGCATTGAAGACGACCATCATCTCTAGGCAATTCATGTGCCAAGAGAGATGATGACTCCTCCACAAACCCTGAGCTGAGCGGCCTTCCAATACCGCTCCCCAGCCGGTGAGGGAAGCATCTGTCGAGATCACAACTCGATGACAAAGAGCTCCCAACACCGGACCCTGGGTTAAGAACCAGTGTTTCCTCCATATAACCAAGGCGCGGAGACACCGCCGCGTGATCTTGATCATACGAAGTGGGTTTCCCCTCAGGGAGAACCCTCTGGTCCTGAGCCACCACTGTAAAGGTCTCATGTACAGCAGGCCAAAAGGTATCCCGTTGGACGCTGCTGCCACAAGACCCAACAGTCTCTCGAACTGTTTTACAGTGCGTGACTGGCCTAGCCTCAGCTCTTTTGTGGCTGTTAGGATAGCAGCTACACGAACGGGCGACAGAGTGGCCCGCATCGTCACTGAATCCCATACCACACCAAGGAAAGTGGTTCTCTGTACTGGAGAAAGCACACTCTTCTTGGCATTGAGCCTCAACCCCAACATCTGCATATGAGCGAGAACGACACCTCGGTGCCGAACCGCTAACTGTTCTGATTCCGCTAGAATCAGCCAGTCATCTATGCAATTCAGAATGCATATGCACTGCAGCCTGGCGGGGCCAGAGCTGCGTCTACACGCTTTGTGAATGTGCGGGGTGATAGAGCTAGACCGAAAGGAAGTATGCTTCTTTTAGATCTATCGTGATAAACCACTCCTCGGAACTGATTTGAGTCACGATCTGTTTGAGTGTCAGCATTTTGGACTTGAGTTCCAGCACCAAACACTCCAACAGACGAAGATCTAGTATGTGACGCAGCTCTCCATCCTTTTTTGGAACAATGAGATAACGACTGTAAAGACCCGACGCAATGTCGGATGAGTACACCTGCTCTATAGCTTTCTTTGCTAACAGGGCCTTTACCTCTTGCTCCATTACCAGAGCCTGCTCGGAATGCACTAACGTGAGCAACACCCCGTTGTAGCCTGGAGGACGAGAACCAAATCTGCCTCTTACTACTAACTGCAGGACCCATAGAGATATATTTGGCAGTAGCTTCCGCGCTGCCAGAAAATCTACCAAGGGAACCAGCCCCTCGAGGCTGGCCTCTGGTGTAATAAAGACAGCCAGTTCAGGGACCTGAAGCATACTGGCAGGAACCACCCGAACCGACTGTTTTCGAACCCCCCTCAGAGGGCGCGAGTCCGACGCAATGTCGAGTTGACGCTGCGCCAGAAGCTCGCTGGAGACCGCTGCGCCCCGAAGCACCAATGGTGGCGGGGTTGGCAGAACGGTCCCCTGAGGGCACCAAGATGGAAAGGGCACCGTATAATGAGGTGTACACCGTTCCACCCCGGTTGGGGCTGCCCTCACCGGTCTGACGCCGGTGGCGCCAGACCTTTTCTTTTGAGCCGAAGCCTTCTCAGCGTGAAGAACAGTCCTCGGATCCGGCTTCTGCTTTGAAGGCATTGGCTGCTGTGTTGCGTATGAGAAACAAGACGGCTGGAGCTGCTCACGCCCAGCAGCCCCAGGGGGTTGGACATAGCGAGGGAGAGATTCTCTTGTATCTTTCTCCATGATTTCAATCAAATTGAGCCCGAGGTGTCTCACAGTGATCAAAAGGGCTCATAGTATCCCTGAGAGATAAATCTGTGGCCCGACGAAGTTCTCAAACCCCATCGGGCCAAACTCCCTCACTTCTGTCCAAATACCCCAGCAGGTCATCCTGCTTCCTGCTAGACCCACTGCCGAAAATGCTTTTCCCACTAGATTAAAAAAATATATATATTTTTTAATGGTTTAGTGAGAGAAGTCGAAGCCTTCAGGGACGATACCAAACCGGGAGAAACAGATAGCTAGCAAGCATCTGTTCTACCCGGGGTACTGCCCCATAGCCATTCTCTCTTAAGCCCTTAATATCTGAATATACATGAACTTGGGGGCTAAAAGACAAGATGAGTAAGGCTTTTTTCCATAATCTAGACAGCTCGCTGTGCATATCGGGAAAAAATGGAAGGCCCCGTGATAGAGGTGAAAATAGAGGGAAGGAAACTCGTTCTTTATTTTTAGGACGAGCTCCCCTTTATTTCTGCTGGCCATTAAATATTTAATTTATCTACAGCCTTGGTAAGCAGCACCTCCACCAGCTTTATTATTATTTTTTTAAATAAATATGTATATATATATATATATATTTATTTTTATATATAATATCTAAGCTATTATATATGTGTATATATATTTCTCATACGCTGGGGAAAGAGATGGCAAATCCACTTCCCCCATGATCGTGTTTCTTTGTTACTTTCAATGCCCAGCACTACCTCCTCGGAGGAAGAGCACTGAAGCATTGATCTCTCCCCCCGGGCTTCCGAGACTGGAGAGAGAGCCATGGATCCCTCGTGGAAAGGGAGGAGATAAGATCCGCGGACCCGTCTCCAACCCCGTAAAGAGATCCTATATGCTATCCACAGGAATGCATTCTCCGCGCCGCCTCGGCAGACACGGGTCCTGCACCCTGAGAATAGCGAGCCTGGCCACTTCCCTCGAAAAGTGACAGGCGGGGAGCGAAGCATGCGATGCGAAAGCTTCTCACAATGTTGGCAATCAGCCAAGGCTGATACCGCATGCTCCACTCCCAGACACATCACACAAAGCTCGTGTGTGTCCCTACTCGTTAAATAACGCGAGCAGGGAGAACAAAGAGTTTGTGCAAATGTTTCCATAGTGTGTATATATATGTATATATCAGACAGACAACAACAAATATTCACAGACAGTTTTGACACAGAGCGCTTTGCTGAGGCACAAAAGCTGACGCGAGTAACGCACCGGATGTGCTTATATCCTTTCCTGGTCATGACGTCACCCGCCCGTGGCGTTCATTCATTCCATTGGACTAGTTGACATACGTGCTTCAGAGGTAATCACGCGAAGGCGTTCCCAAAGCGTCATCGACGCATCGCGAGTTCCCTCGAAAGGGAACAAAGAAATACATGTATACCATGCAATGGTAAACGAGTTCACAGAACGCTTGACTAGCCAAAAGAAAAGAAAATATAAATTCACAAAAAAAACTAAGCCAAGGAAAAACTAGTATAAACAAGTTCACAGACACTTGGTTATCACAATAATAATAATGAATAATAAGTTCACAGAAACTGATCTACCACAAAAGAAAATTTGTTTTGTAAAGCAATTAATTCACATGAGCAAAGAAAAAAAACACAAAAATAAGCAACTAAACCAATTCATTTTATAAAACATTAAGACACACAAAAGAAACCCAGATCACGACAGTGACTGTTGGATGGTAAAACCATTCTAGGCCTCAGTGAGAGAGAGACCAGGCCAAAATGCTGAATCTGTGGCACGCCAGGCTATCGCTCAGCTGATGTTCAAAGTGTCCAGCTTCAGAATAAACACACGTAGCGTAGAGCAAGCACAACACAGCAGCACGCTAATACAGTTCACGGATAGCCTGCTATACATCCAATCTGGCAGTCTGCAGCCCAATGCTGAACGAGAATCAGCCGCCAAAGTCCCGACGAGAAACCCACTGCAACGTTTCTCCCTTTATGTCTTTTAACGGTTTGAACTCCTTGCAGTGCACAGGGGGATTTAAACTACGGATCATTAAAAACGACTACAACACGCGTTGCAACAATATGCCACAGGATTCTTCAGTCCTCACAGACAAACATTCCCGCGCCACACCAGAAATAGATGACGTCACCCGACTATGAGACGCACATTCCTAAGACGCCTAAAGCTGCCTTTATAGGCCGAATAAAACACGTGAAATAAGGCACGCCCCTTCATTCTGCAAAGGAAAATTACTACCAACGGCTACAATCTACCTCTCCTTTTGTTGTCGTCGTCCCGACGAGAATCCGAGCTTATAATGATACCATCTGATGAAAATCGAACACCAAGGCCTAAATAAGGCTCTAACGGAGTCGGACGCCGACTCAAGAGGACTACTAGGTCTTGGAGTTAGGCCCTCACGTGCTGTGGTGGAGGGTTTGTCACTGAGTGCTGTGCGTTCATGCTTGACCGTATTGGAGTGTGTGTGTGATACCTGTGCACAGTGTGGTAAGAGTGATTATAGGGGCCTTGTGCTCACTAAAGTAGTGTACCTGCCATTGTTAAGCCTCGGCTTCCTCCTTGACTTCTTGAGTGTTGAGAGTGTTGCATGGTGAGCCAGTCTTTTTATGTTGTCTTAAGATTGTTGCTGACTAAAATAAAATCTTTTGTATCCACGTCTCTGGCCCTTCCTCGATAATAACGTTCCTGTGTGTCCTTTTTGTGGGTTATTAAATTCATGAGTATTAATATTTCCCTGTTAAACAGGGTGGCGTAGTCGTGCATATGTAGAGGTAGTCATAGAGCCCCTCTTCTTTAGCGGGCCCCCGCTACATTCTGGCGTAGTTGGCAGGATAAATGTCTTCGTTGGGGCGAGACGTGGATGCTTTTTGTTATCTGGGTAAATGTTTGATTGTGATGACCATTTGATTGTACATTGTGTTAATGCACCAGTAGTTTTTTTCTTTTCTTTTTTCTTTTTAAGTCTAGTGTTGGAGACAAAGCAGCAGCGTCATTTCAGTAGATTTGGAGCATTTTAGCAGCAGTTTTCCGTATCTGTGTCATTCTCTTACAGAGGTTACTCTGGTAAGTTGTTTTATATAAAAGGATAACATTTTAGCACCGTCCTGTTGTTGAACGTGGAGAGCCAGAGAAAATGTATGGAATTTTGTAATAGCTATATGGTTGCTCCCAGTCTTGCGTTGCCCTGCAGGAAGTTTTTTTAGGAGACAGTAGAATGGGGAAAACCTGGCAAGAGATCTCGTGTATCACTTGTTTCTCGTTGTTTAGCCATTATGTCAGAACTCGTGTATCACCTGTTCTCGTTGAGTAGCCGTAAAGGCAGAGGACCTGTAACCAGTGCCTTACTCATGTTTTTAGCCGTCATGTTCGAGGACTGGTGTATCACTTGTTTCTCGTTGTTTAGCTGTTATGTCAGAACTCATGTATCACCTGTTCTCGTTGAGTAGCCGTAAAGGCAGAGGACCTGTAACCAGTGCCTTACTCGTGTTTTAGCCGTCATGTCCGAGGATTTGCGTATCGCTTGTTTCTCGGTGAGTAGCCGTAAAGGCAGAGGACCTGTAACCAGTGCCTTACTCGTGTTTTAGCAGTCGTGTTAGAGAATGTGTGTATCACTCGTTCTCGTCATGTAGCCGTCAAGGCGGAGGCCTTGTGTGTCGAGTGCCTCCATGATCTCGTGTTGTAGCCGTCAAGGCAGAGAAACTGTTTATCACTCGTGATGTAGCCGTCAAGGCTGGGAACTTGTAATAAGTGGTCCATCGTCGGGTCGACGATGCAAAAGCGTGGGGTAGATTGTAGTGGGACGTACTGCTGCGTCCAATTAACCTAATGCGTTCGGGCGTGAGTTCAATCATAACGATGCGGGACCATATAAAAAGGGTTTCGAGTCACTGTTTACGTGTGGGTGTCGTCTGCGTGGTGCTTCATTGCCCGGGCACCGCCCCTCCTGGTTCCTCATCCGTTCTCGCTTGGAGGTAAGTGTTTGGCTGACTAGTTAAACAGATGCGTGATTTCATGTAAACAACTATTGTGTTTTAGCTTTGAGGATAAATCGCAGCTGTGGGCTGTTGGCAGCTGCTACTTCCCTCTGGCGTTCCTCTTGCGCGGTCCCGCGTCTGGTGATGCGTTGAGCTTGAGGATAAATCGCAACTGTGGGCTGTTGGCAGTTGTTACTCTCCTTTGGCGTTCCTCATGGTGTGGTCTTGTGTGCGCGTGACGTGGACGCGTGACTGTTATGAAATGAAGGTACGTAAAACTTTCACTATTGAGTGGCGCTCCCTTGTTTAGACTGCAAGTATATGTGTTATGTTTATATTTTAGGAGGAATAGACTGGTCAGTGACACCTGCGGGGCAACGCTGTTTGACGCTGCTGCTTTATACACTCGGATTCCTGCTGTTTTGTATGTCCTGACTTTTCCCGGCAATAACATTTCGCATCAACACGTGCGCTTGATTTAATGCGCCTTGTGTGACGCCTGCTCTACAGCACTCGTCCTTGTGATCGCTGGGTTGTTTCTCCAACTAGTCTTTCAAATTGTGCGATTTGCTGTTTATATATATATTTTTTTGTGTATTTATTTATGAATGTTTTGGTTTGCTTATGTCTGTTTATTACTTGTGTGTTTTCTTTTGTAGTTAAGTGTCCTTGTTGTATGTTGAGACCAGTGCAGTAATTTCTGCTCTCATTACAGGAGCCGAGGCTTCAAGGCAGGCCGTGAGTAGTCCCTCACGTGCTGTGGTGGAGGATTTGTCACTGAGTGCTGTGCGTTCACGCTTGACCGTATTGGAGTGTGTGTGTGTGATACCTGTGCACAGTGTGGTAAGAGTGATTATAGGGGCCTTGTGCTCACTAAAGTAGTGTACCTGCCATTGTTAAGCCTCGGCTTCCTCCTTGACTTCTTGAGTATTGTTGCATGGTGACCCAGTCTTTTTATGTTGTCTTAAGATAGTTGCTGACTATAATAAAACATTTTGTATTTTTGTATCCACGTCTCTGGCCCTTCCTCGATAATAACGTTCCTGTGTGTCCTTTTTGTGGGTTATTAAATTCATGAGTATTAATATTTCCCTGTTAAACAGGGTGGCGTAGTCGTGCATGTGTACAAGTAGTCATGGAGCCCCTCTTCTTTAGCGGCCCCCCGCTACACTAGTTTCTGTCCTCAAAAGCTGCAGTCTATCTCCCTCCCAGTATACTGGTCATTCAGGATCGAGGCAGCTACTACAGCAGCCGAAAGATGCATTTCTACTTCAGCTATCAAGATCCTGGGCAGATGATCTTCTGACCCGATCCAAAAACCATCCTCAAAGCTCGGCAAGCTCTCCAGTAACAGTTCAGGTAAATCCCTATGCAACTACTGGTGGTGGTGTTATGCTCTATCTGTAGATAGTTGTAGCGACAATGACTTGTTTTGGGGAAATTATTAGCTTAAATGGGGAATAATATTCATTAGATCATGAATATTCATTGTCTACATACATTAAATTATCCCAAATAGGGAATAGGCTAAACCTCACCGTATATGAACAATTAACACGATGGTTCGTATTAATTATTAATATATGTCGGTAAAATCATAGAAATTATCAGAGTAAATTTTATATGATTCAAGTTCAGTTATCACACAACCTGTCCGTCCGGCGGACGTGGAGGAGAAGACTCCCTTTATCACAATTTACTAGTCGGTACCTAACGAAAACACACTTTCCTGTGGCCACAAGGAAGGATATTTTCGTGTCAGGCACTTTAGATGTTTCTATTAATCAAACCAAATAGAGCTTGTAGCTTACAATCGATATCTTCAGGGACTTCAAGTTTAAGGACCAATGAGACAGATTCAATTCAAAGGATTATGGAATTTAATAAAACAAGACTAAAGATTACATAAACTACTTAAATCACGCAGGAGTAAATATGCATAGCAAAACAAACAATTACACAATAAAGAAAATGATTGCAATACGAAATATTGGAGAGAGAAAGTTAGAGGGTGAGAGAGAGAGAGAGAGAGAGAGAAATCTTCTCAGGACAGAACAGTTCAAACAGTTACTTCAAAATGAGACCCAAAGGCTTTTTAGGAAGTTCTAGACAACCTTAAAAACAGCATTCTATTTTAGATTATACTTGCATCGATATGGCCCCTTTTTGTGCAGCTGGTTTGAAAAGAAACGTAGGCTGAACGTCCGGCGTTTCGTTCGGAGGTAGATGTTGCGATCTCTTCAGCTCATACGACAGGTGGTTAATCTTAAGTTCGTTTCGTTCGTGACTACACTGAACGGAGGAAAACTATCAACTGAGGTAGATAACGGAAAGAAAAACTTAGAATAAAACGAAATTTAGAAAGCAAACGAAGAGCTCCGGTTGGAGTTCTTGTTGAAGAAGGGAACCTCTCTCTGGCGTGGAAC
Source organism: Gila orcuttii (assembly GCA_026230005.1). Classification (NCBI taxonomy): domain Eukaryota; kingdom Metazoa; phylum Chordata; class Actinopteri; order Cypriniformes; family Leuciscidae; genus Gila; species Gila orcuttii. Next base: position 1,827,264 of record JAPDVR010000007.1, read on the forward strand.
TGCACAGAACAGAAGTGGCGCTTCATGTTTAAAGGGAGTAGCGACACGCCCTTCTCACATGCCCGATCCAATCGTTTGGGAAGAGGCGTGGCGGCACACTTCATTCCGGTCGAGGTACAGAAGAGACGGAATTGAATCAAATAAACACTTCTAGTCTAGTATTAATAAAAGAATGCGTCATGTTGCACTTTGGGTTAAGAATTCACTACCACTGAATTTCTTGGATCATAACAATACCACACACGGTACTTTTGTGTGCTAGTAAGATACAGATACATGATTATTCGTGATTAAACGCCTATCACATATCATAAAGCTGATGGTTGTAGCACTGAAAATCACATGGGAATAGTGCAACACAACAAGAAACATTTTATACATATGAAACATTTAACAAGGTATTTCATTTCGCACGTGGTCAAAGTTGAGTGTTTTCTGTGTGTGTATGTGTGTGCGTGTGTGTATAAGTCCATCCCGTGGTGGGCGCGGGCTGTTGCTCCCCCCTTCCTGGGGAATCACGTGTGGAATCCTATGTGTGTGTGTATTCTGTGAAATCGATGAGCTTGACACCAGAATAGTGATGGACTATCTCTGTAAACAATGTCCTGTTTGTGAGAGGAAATCTCCAAGTATTCTCGGGATTCATTGTTAGAGTAGCGCCTTCGGTCACATGTCGCCTTTTGGTCATATGTCCTTTTGGTCATATGTCGGCCAACCAGACACTTGCTTTGTGTATTCACTAGTAATTTAATCACATGGCAGTCACCCATTTGCTGGTGTCCCGACGGGAGAACAGTGGGGGCTATGTTTGTAGATTAGATTGTCAGTAATTGAATTAACATGGCAGAACTGGTCATCTGCTTGGGTTACATTTCCCCCCTTGATGGTTCGGCAGGACCCGTATGGGTGGGCCTCGTCGCACCATCACGATCACCCTAGTCAGATGGCAGGTGAATCATGAAGGTAGATTGCTGCAGGTGGTTGTTAGGACTGAGGGTTCAGCTCGATGAGGTCCGCAGCATTCTCTGACGGGGAGTCCTCTTTCCGGGGACTTCTCCGGAAACCCACAGACACGGCTTTTGTGAGCTTGGCTGTAGAGGTTCGCATCTCGTTGATTCGTCGGTACAGGATGTAGGCCAGGCCTAGGGTTAGGGTGTGTCCGATGATTGTTGAAATGCACAGGGCGGTGTCAGCGGCGGTCCATGCTTGGACGACAGGTGAAGTGTTCAGGATGGGCATTCTGGACAATGCTTGGAGGGCTGTGTCAAGGGGAGCGATGTTGATAATCTGTGACCCCCCTTCCTCAATCCATTTTTCCAGTTCTGGATCGAAAGTGAAGTTGCGATCCTTAAAGAAGGATGGAATCTCTAGCTCGGATTGGTATTCTTCACTCGGAAGGTGGTACAAGGCTAGGTTGTCCAGGTGGAGGATGGCTCCTCGTGGGACCTGAATCCACATGGTTTGGTTCAGCAGGTTGACGCGTGTAGCGGTGTCGTGCTGATCATAGGTCAGTGTTGCTGACCGTACTGGAGTGTTGACGAGCCACCGGTCCCCCACAATCTCAGCTTGCGTCTCGGTGACTTGGCTGCGAGGCTTAGCATCTGCCGGGCAGCGTGCGTCGCTGGCCAGGTGTTGCAGGCCGCAAATCCCATCCGTGTTGTCTCTGAGGAACGGTTTGCTAGGGCAGAGATAGTGAATGTCTTTGGTGAGGGTACACATGTGCAGGTTCGGGGCTAAGTACAGCTGTGTATTGCTGTCGTGGTAAGCGACTACCTCAGGTGTCCGTACCCTAAAATAAGTATTGCTCTGCCAAAATCCCACGTTGACAATGTCTTTGAGTCGGTAGATCCGGCTTGACTCTATGATGGGTAGATTTAAGAGGAAGCCTACCTCTCGCTGTGCAGGGTCAACATACAATGGAATGGCACTGCCCAAGGAGTAGGCAAGGTGGATTTGTAACGGGTCAGTGGGTGTTGTTATGGCGGAAGCCAGCACGGTTTGCACCAGGCTTAGGGGTATCAGGTATGGCGGGATCCTACCCATGGCTAAGCTGTCAATGGAGGAACTTATTTCTCGGAGCATGTCGGTCATTAATGCCGTGACCAACTGTGTTTGGGCAAAGTCATTCTGGAAGACTGTGAACAGCTGCTTCATGGAGCTCACAGTCTGATTTAGCATGACGCTATGAGTGTTGAGGATTGTCACAGTTCCTCTCAGTGTCTTGCCAATGGTTTGCAGGTATGCGCTTTGTGTGGTGAGTTGTTCTTTTAGCTGTGGAAGTTCAGTCTGAATTTCGGCCACGTGCCGTCGCACCGTGGCTATGTTCACAGCGTTGACACTGGACATACCAATGTTGAACAGCGTGCCTACGGCGGCAGCGGCTCCGAGCAACGCTCCCAGGAACCGCTTGGAACGTTTGTTGTGTCCTCCCAATTCAGCTTGGGTGACGGTCATCTTCTCGAGTTGGTTCAGCATGTGCTCGACATCGGCTTCGGCGTGGTTGAGGGCGGTTTCTGTCCATCGGGCACCTGTCCAGCTGTACTGGGCTACCGCTCTCGGGTAGTGCACACGGTAGACATTTCTTGGGTCGAGTCGTACGTACACCTTCTGTGTGTGCGTTCGGCAGTTAGTAATCAGGAGTCCCGGTTGCTCTCTCAACACGATGCCCGAGGCCGGTCCTGGTGAGATGACGTCGGCTGGCGGCTGGCCTCTGGTTGACTGAAGGAACATGATGGCAATCCACAGCAGCATCCTGTTACAGGCAAGAAAGAGAGAGGTATGGAGGAAAAGGGGAAAGAGAGAAGGCACAGGTCAGCGAGGTTTGTCCCGAGTTGTGTGGGACAGTCTTTTCGCTGCGGTGACGGCGGTTGAGTTTAGCTTGCATTGGCCCCTCCCTGTCTGTCCTTGCTAGTGGCCAGATATCTTTTGATCTGATTGCGGTGGACCCATTTGAGAACTGGTTCTCTCGGTCCTCTTTTTAGCTGGATTTGGTACGCAACGGGGGAGAGTTTGTTCACAATCTCATGAGGTCCCGTCCAGTGGGGCAGGAACTTCTTTGACAGCCGCTGGGGTGGCAGGGCGAAACTGTAATACAGGACTTTGTCGCCCACATTAAGTTCCTGGTGTGATGCCTTTCGGTCGTAGTATGCTTTCTGGCCTTCAGCGCTTTTTTTCAGGTGTTGCTGGGCGAAAGTTGTTTTGAAGTGTTTATGGAGCTCCTCCAGGTACTGGAACGTGGTGTAGGCGGTGACGAGGTTGTGGTCTCCCGGTTGATACAACAGGTGTAATGGCAGGGTCATTTGCCGCCCGGTCATGAGTTCGAACGGGGACACCCGTGTTGATTCCTGCGGTGTGGCTCGGAGGGCCATCAGCACAAGGGGGAGTTTCACATCCCAGTCTTTCTGATTAGCCGATACATACTTTCTTAGCATGTGGACCACCGTTCGGTTCGATCTTTCTACCTGCCCCGATGAGATTGGATGGTGGCTGATGTGAAGTTTAGCTTGTACCCCTAAACATCTCCAGATCTTTTGCATGATCTCGGCAGTGAAATGGGTACCTCTGTCTGAGTTGATTCTTAGTGGTAATCCGAACCGGGAGAAGATGTGGTTCATCAGGAGATATGCCGTTGTTTGGGCAGTGTCGTTAGGTGCTGGCAAACACTCTAACCACTTGGTAAACTGACACACCACCGTGAGAAAGTACTTGTTGCCTCTTGTTGACCTGGGCAGAGGTCCTACCCAGTCAATTTGGAGGTCTGACCATGGGAACGTGACTCCTCTGCGTTGCAATGGGGCTCTGTGATTTGGATTCGTTGGTTGGAATTGACAGCAGACCAAGCATTCTCTCACGTATTCTGCCACATCTTGCTGCATGCCTGGCCAGTATGCCACCTGTCTAAGTGTCTCATACGTGGCTCTGGCACCATGGTGTCCAGCATAGGGTGTGTTGTGGGCGTGCATTAGCATCACCCCCCTTTGGCACAGTGGCACCACGAGCCGAGGTGTTGTGGTGTCATCAGGGGCAAACCATAGAATGTTGTCCCGCACACGCAGCATATGTCTGGAGTTGTGTAGATGTCTGAGGTATGAGTCAGTCTCTAGGTCTGAAGGTGCGATAGGGTGGCAGGCGGGGTCAGAGAGGTGGGCCAGAATTGTCTTTATGGCAGTGTCTGTGGCCTGCATATCCGCAATATCGTTGTTGGAAATTTGCGGAGTTAGCGATAGCATTTGTGAAGCTGGCGCCGTAACAGGCGAGGGCTAGTGTTGGGTCCGAGTCCACCTTTGTCGAGTCCGAGTCAAGTCTAAGTCCTTGACAATCGAGTCTGAGTCCAAGTCCGAGTCCAAAGAGGGCCGAGTCGGACTTGAGTCCGAGTCCTTAACATCTGAGTCCGAGTCGAGTCCAGCCGAGTCCACAAAGATTTAAATGATTTGAAATTGACCTTTCACAAAGACCCGCCCCTCTTAGTTACTGTTGCTACGTCCGACAAGCCGTTCCGCTCTCACTCCAAATGTTCTCACACAGTGAAAAATATATTGCGGAGCAAAGAGGACACTGAATATGCGCCAACATACAAGACAGAGCAGCCTACTTTTGGTATGAAATAAAGTCTCATCTTTTACATTTTTATAATTATTATGAAATTCAAACAATAATCCTGTTTTGTGTTGCTTTAATGTGTAGGCCTCAGTTCAAGCAGCACATAAACTGATAATCTCTTATAGCACAAATTAAACATGAATGAAAATCAGAACTGCAAAAAGATATCAATACACACCATTTTTCAAGTTCAAGTCCACTGACTTTAATCTACTAACTGATTTGGTTTGTTTGTCGGACAAAAATGGCGGTATCTGCATTATGATTGGTCAGATCGCCTGTCAATCAAATTCCGGCGAAAGGTCTCAACACTGAGCTCTTAAATTAATATTTTAAACCTTACAAAATGATTGCAATGTATAGTCAAAGTCATACGTTTACCTATTGTACATCTTTCAGAATCTGCAAGGTAATGCTCAAGAATGCAACACGATGCATTAAGAGCCAGGGGGAAACTTTTGAGCAAATAGTGATGTTTAAAGTTTTCTTATTTTGTTTTACATGCTAATATCTTTTTTAGCCTCTGAAGGGCAGGACTAAATTAATATAAATTTTCAACAAAATAAGAACAATTTACATCCAGTTTCATCCTTAATGGACTTCTTGAGCATCACTAAGTGTTTGCAGGGTTTGTAATAGTCGTGTATGAGTCCCTCAGTTGTCACCAGTGCGAAAAGATGGATCTCACAATCACAGTCACTGCTAGTAAGGAGTCAAATATGCAGAAGATGCTGGAAAAGCAAATAATGTGCAGGAGCTGGAGGATTTTTCCTCATGAACAACCATTACAAAAAAAAAAAAAAAAAAAAAAAAAAAAAAAACAGTTGTGGATACAAACACAAAATACAAGATAAATTACTTGATTGTAATATTGTGTGTCAGGTAATGATATTTACAATCAAGTAATTTGTCTTGTATTTTGTGTTTGTATTTTGTCTTGTGGACTAGGCTATTAAACATCTGTTATGTGAAAAAGCTTTTTCAGTGCAGTACTAAATAGAAACAATGTTTTTATGATCCTACTTATTAATAAATAAATAAAAATTCCATTTTGGAGATTTTGAAAGGTGTATGTAAACTTATGACTAAAGTGTAAATGTAACAAAAATCATTAAATTATTAGACACCAAAATGTTGCTATGGTTATCACTTTCTCATGTTGCTATGGTTACTATGTCAATCATCGCAATTTCAAGACTCACAGGACTAAAATTTAGCGGATTCACTCCCACATTTAAATGCATTTATCACTCTTTATAATTTACAGTGTGAACGTAACCACTGGTCCTCTAGAAGCATGAAAAACAAAACTATTATTTAGATTGTCGATAGCGCTCCCTTTAAGCCATCACTTACCGCGTTCTGCACTCTCCCTAAAACTCTCGTCATAAACACTGAATTGTCCACACTGCACAGTGAATCTCTCATTTATATCGCGTCAAGACTTTGTTTATGAGGGGATTTGCGAAAGGATAAAGCTTGTGCTGATTCTGAACATACATTTTAAGCGAATTCTCCGCATGTTGACTCTAAAATGCCTCTGATTTGCCACTGTGTTCATGCGCTTAATATACATGTCTGTGATTGGCTAATGCTCAACGCGGAAACAACACAAGTAGTTTGGTTTCGTTTTTGATTAATATTGTGTCCTCTAGTGCCCGGACTCGACTGGACTCGGACATTTTTCCGAGTCTAAAATGTCCGAGTCCGTGTCAAGTCCGAGTACAAATTCATCCGAGTGCATGACAAGTCCGAGTTCATTTAAAATTGGACTCGAGTCCGGACTCGAGTCCGAGTCCGAGTTCGAGTACCCCAACTCTAGCGAGGGCCGTTTGCTTCGGGTTAGGACCGCAACGGCGGGGGTGGGTAAGGGGTTTGGGGGAGACCACAGCTCACCGTGGAGGGCGCCGGTTTTTGCAAGCGCATCGGTGTGGTCATTAAAGTCTTTGTCTTGGCCTGGTAGTTTGGAATGTCCTTTCACCTTTTTCCAGTACACGGTGACATCGTGTGTGTTTGTGATGTTATCGCATTCCTGGAACAGGTGCTGGTGTTTGACAGGCTTGTTGTTTGCCGTTTTGAAACCGTTTTGTTTCCAGATTGGGAGATGGCATACAAAACTGAGTCTGGCATAGTTAGAGTCTATGCAGATGAGAAGGTCTCTGATGTTATGGGCAGATATGAGTTGCAGAGTTATGAGAATTGCTGCTACCTCTGCATATTGTGATGACTGGGGGCCCAGTTTGAAGTGTTGTGGTGGGTATGGGTGGTTGTCAACCCACAGTACCCCTGCACCAGCCTTTAGGATGCCCTCGTGGTTGTAGGAGCATCCGTCGACATAAGCTGTGGGCATGCCTTCGCACACATTCTTGTCAAAGTACCTGTGACAGGTCAGTTGTGGCTGTGGGGGCTCTGCCGTGTCCAGCATCGCAGAAGGTGAGTTGTCAGAGCAGTTTTGACATGCAGCAAGGCCGTTTCCCAACGCCGATTTGTGATTTTGTGCATATCGGGCCTCAACATCTCGTCCTTGGAGAGCCATTAACCACGTGGCTATGCGTGCATTGGTTACCACGCCATCTCGGATGCGTTGGCTGTTGAGGAACATTACGGGCTGGTGGCAAGTGTCTGTAATGACTTTCTGTGCTCCAATGTAGTTGGAGAAACGCTGTATGGCCCATACTGTACAGAGCAAAGCTTTTTCGCAGTCTGAGAATTTACATTCTGGAGGGAGAAGTGTCTTGCTGGCATATGCGACCACCTTTTTGTCTTGGTCGTGCCGTTGGTATAGGCCAGCACTCAGACATTGGTCGGAAAACCCAGCTTCCAGGTAGAATTCCTTTTGAGGATCGGGGTAAGCGAGACAGGGAGCTGTGCATAAGTGTCTTTTTAGTTCTGTCATGGCATGTTGTTGAGCGTCTGACCAGACGAAAGGGCAATCTTTCTTCAGCAGAGCTGTGAGGGGCCTGGCGATGTCTGAATAGTTTTCGATGAACTGTCGAGAGTAATTGCATACCCCTAGAAAACTTTGTAGTTCGGAGACGTTAGTGGGAGGCTTGATGTTTTGAATGGCATGGATACGGTTTGATTGTGGTTCGATGCCATGGGGTCCGATGAGCAGGCCAACGTAGTTAACCTTGGTGCGACACCACTGTCCCTTGTGTAGCGCTATTTTAGCGCCAGCAGCGGACAACTGGTTCAAAACATTGTCTATTTCTTTCAGGTGGTCGGCCACCGTTGTGCTCTTCATGAGAACATCGTCTACGTAAATCAGGTTACCTCTCATCCTTGCGTCTGGGCAGGCTTTGTTCAGGAAGATGTTGAACTCAGCTGGTGAGTTGGCATATCCGAACGGGCACCTGTTGAAGGTGAACTGTCGGTTGCCAAATGTGAATGCCAGTTTGTGTTGGTCTTCTGGGTGCACTGGAATGGTCCAGAATCCCGAGGCCACATCGAGTGTAGAGAAGATGGTAGCTCCTCTGATTCAGGGTATTTCCTGTTCCAGCTGTGTCATGGGCCACCGTGATAGTGGCACCTGTTGATTCAGCTTTCGATAGTCAATGGTGGGCCGCCATTTCCCATTCGGTTTGAGGACGGGCCAGATGGGGGCAGAGTAGGTGCTGTTACATGGACGGATGACACCTTTCTCAAGCATAGATTCGATGATTTCCTGCACTGGTTCGTGCGAGGCAATGGGAATTTTGTACTGCTTGACGAAAGTGGGAGGAGCCTCGGAATGCGTGGGGATGCGCACCGTGTGGAGGTGGGTAAGGCCACAGTCTAACGAGTCTTTGGCAAAGGATTCTTTGAACTTATACAGGACTTGTCTTAGGCTTTGGCGGTCTGCGTCGTCCTGAAGCGCATCAGCATCTTGTAGAATTTGCTGCACTTGAGATTCAAAGCCTTGATATGGCTCCTCTGTCGGTGTGTCATCGGTCGGGTTGATTTTTAACGGTGTAGCAGGAGCATTAGTCTCACTGACAGGCTGGTGGGAGACTGTGTACACTGCGAGGTGTTGGTCCTCTGTCAGCTCAGTTCTGCACACTTGGTCTTTGGCTACTGACATGACCGATGTGATGGCAATGAGTTAGAAGGGTATTGTGAACACTGTGTTGTCAGTGTGCCCTTCAGGTATCAGTGCAGGTGGGATGGGCCCGATGACAGGTAGTACAAGTTCAAAGTCATGAAAGTCGTGGCTCACTAGCCATCCTAGCCTGTAGGATCTTGGGATGTTGATGTCCGCGGCTGTGCAGTTGACGAACAGAATGTAGACTACCCGCGAAGACACTTCTGTGAGGGGTGTGGCTTCGAGTGTGAGTCCAAGGTCCCCACATTCAGGTGAAGGTTGGAAGAAAGCCAGCGTGTGGTTTAAGCTTTGGCCACGTCGCATGTTGAGCCGTACAGTGACCCCTTTTGTGTAAGCTGGTATCACTGTTCTTTGTTCGTTGATCAGGGTGCAGACTTCTGGGATGGTTTGCCCTGACAGTAGATTTTCATGCTCGATGAGAACAGGTGGCTGTAAAGTCAATGGGGCCCATACCACTTCATTAAACATGTCCACATGAGCTTTGAGACGAAGCAAAACGTCTGCTCCAATGTAGACATCGTGGACCGGATCCGGTAGGATCAGGAAGTAATGGGTCAGGCACCGGTTATTCCACTTCAATTGCAAAGCACAGATCCCTTTTGCAGCTATCATGGAAGATGGATGTGCGTTGAGAGGGAAACGTGTGCGTTTGCTGGTATAAGGCAGGTCCGGTGTTTTGTCGATGATTGCATTGAATAATGCGAGACTGATGGCTGAGTTGTCTGCCCATAGTGCTAGGATAATGTCTGTTGTAGTTATATCTTGCAGTTGCAGGTCAGTCCTGACCTGGGGGCAGTAGGTATCAGAGCCTTGGCTGGATTTGAAAGTGCAGAGTAGTGACCTTGACCCCTGATCAGCTGTTGTGACTGGGTCGTCATGTCTGGCTGAGGGAGTTCCCGTGAACTCTGTGACCTGACAGTCTGGCTGAGCAGATATGTGTGGCTGGAGGGGGAGGGGTTCACGTACTTGCGCCCAAACTTGCAGGTGCTTGAAGTCCAGTAACGGCTCGAATCGATCCAGCAGGTCCTTGCCTATGAGAAATGGATAAATGTTCATTGGCGAAACGTAGACCGGAAGTACTAGGCTCATAGGACCGATTGCCAGGTGAATGGGAGCTACGTTTCTTAGTTGAATGTCATTTTGGCTGTATGACTGCACATTCAGCTCACAAGTGTGGAAGTTAAGAGTTCGATTTTGTTTTAGGGCTTCAAATTTGAGTCTTTCAAAGAGTTGAGCCGAAATTAGCGTGAGATCGGAGCCGGTGTCCACCATGGCTTCGATTTTCACCTCCTTTTCCAAGGTGATGGTTAGGTAGAGTTTGCGTGCCACTCCTTTTTCGACCAGGTTCCCCAGGAGTTTTGGTGTGGGGTCTTGCGTGTTGATCGATAAACAGTGTGGGTATGTTTCGTGTGGTTTGTTGTGGGTGCAGATCAACAAGACAGCACTATCTGGTACCTTTTTGTGAGCGCTGCTGCAGTTCTGTTCAGGAAGTGCAGCGTTTTGTTCGGGAAGTGCGGTTGTCAGCCGGAGTGAGTGAGTGGAGCTGTCACTTGGTGGTGTAACAGCGAGTTCCATTGTCTGTGGTTTGACGGTGTCTGTGGGGCTGTCAGTGGGAGGAGCGTGGGGAGTGGAGTTGGCTTCAGGCCTAAGGTTTAGTCATGCAGTGTCTGGTTTATCTTTGTCATCCTTGCGAGATTTCTTTTGAAGAAACTCTCTCAGCACGCTCAGAAGTTCTGCAGCTTCAGCCGTGGCTGTGATGTTTTTGTTGGATGTGGGCTCCACCTTCAGCTTGCCAGTGTCACGTCGAGAGGGGTCTTTCAACCGGCTCTCTGGGCTTAGTGTTCGGGGAGATGGGGGTCGGCTCCTTCTGGGTTGCCGGCCGGCTTCCCAGGTGTCCCCTCCCGTTTGGTTGCGGGAGGGGCGAGGCCGTGCCCAGACTTGTCCAGAGTGGTCGTTCTGTTGCCTTGGGCGAGCGCCCCCACGACCGCGCTGACCTCTGCTGGCCTGAAACGGTCTTGACTCTCTGGTGGCAGGTTTGTAAGTGGGGTGCTGTGCGCCCTCCAGGGGCAGCTCTGAGCGGTGCTCAGAGACGGGGCAGATTGTGGGGTTTCTCACAGTCTTTTCAGAGATAGTTTTTTGTTTGGTGTATGCTTTGTGAGCTAAGTCACGCAGTTGTTGAATTGACATAGTCCTTGGCTCAGCCAAGACTCCCAGATGATGGGAGAGGGTAGGGTGGAGATTTCGCAGAAACAGGGTTTTGAAATTCCAATCCTCTTCCATGCCTGGCTCGTTGCGTGATCCGAAGTAGGCTTGTCGGAGGCGGCCGTAGTAAGCTTGTGGCGTTTCCAACCGGGCTTGTTTCAGGTCCATTGCCGCTATGATACCTTGGTCTGACTCTGGATCAGAGAATTCACGAATCAGAGCTTGCCGCAATTGCTGGTAGTCCATCTTGACAGCTTCTGGTTGGCAGTCTAGGAAGCTTCTCACGTCACGGCTTGAAGTGATTCTGAGAAGATACAACTTATCCCAAGTAGTGGCGTTGGCCACAGTTTGTAAGTGAAAATCAATGTCTTTCAAATAAGAGTGTACATCGTGACCTCCTGCTGGGTTGGGAGTGAAGGTCGGGATGTTTCTAGCAAGCTTGTCCAGTTCTTTAGGGGCCGTGTGGCGGCCGATGGACTTGTCCTTCGGTCTGGGGCCCTGCTCCTCTTCAGCTGGTGGGAGCTCGTAGCGGCTGGCTAGAGTGGTGTGACGCCGTGGGCTTGCTCCCCCTTCTTCAGCTTTGGGGGATTGGCTGAAACGTGCAGACTCACTGGAAAGGGGAAACGGAGTGAAGGGTGTTTCCCCCTCCAGGTTGCCCTGCAGTCTGTAAGAATGTTTCAGCTCTCTGTGGACAATATCAAGTTCATCTTTTAGATCTTGTCTCTGTTGGACAAGCTCGTTAATTTCAGCTCGGGCTGCTTGCAAATGTCTTTCACAGGCCTTGGCTTTGGCCTCTCTGTCTTTTAATTCGATCTCTGCTCTTTGTAACAGAGCGTCGCCATGCCGCAGTTTGTCCTGGAGTTCCTCCGTGGTACGTTTTTCCGACTGCACTCTCCTGTCTGTGTCCGTGCGCAGATCCTCCAAGGCCTTTTGTAGTCTTTCCACTTCCGCTTGTAGTTCTTGGCGCGTTTCGTCCTTGGCTTTGTCCTCCAGAAGTAGCTGATCCAGACGTTTTTGCGCGTGGTCCTGTTGTTTGCGGGCCTCTTTTAGTTGAGTCTTTAGTCCTGCAATGTCCTTTTCCAGATTGGCATTGTCCTCCTCCGCCAAGCGTGCCTGTGCCACTAAGTTGTGAGCTAGGCTTCCGATTATCCGGCTCCATTCCTTTGAGCCGTAGGCCTGCGTGGGGTCGTTGGACATTAGCTGGTCTACTTCGGCGTCCAGTTCCTGTCGGACCAGGGGTTTTGGGTCGCCAGCGTCCTTGGGCAGGCAGCCGGTTGTCATGGCTCCTAACCAAGCATCCAGATTGCTCCAATGGGCCGCAGGACTGGAAGCGCGTGACATTTTTGCTCACTGTAGGGCGAGAGAAACACAACACACACAAAAAGGGCCAATGCAAACTTTGTTTTGTTTTTGAGGCTAACGAGCCGTAGTACGGTCGTGCCGTCTATAGAAATTTTGGCTAACTGCCGCAGACAGTTATGCGGGCCAATTTTTTATGCGGGTCAGCGTGGGACCCGAAAATAGATGCTGCCTGGTTGTCACTCTTATTGTTTAACTTCCTTGGGGTCTCTTGGTGAACTGAAAGAAGCAAATCACAACAGAACACAACAAAACCGAAGAATCACAGTGAAAGTAACACCTAGGTGAGTTAAACTGCGCTGTGGTGTAACCACTTAATAACTCAGAGGGTGTGCCTTAGGGCGAAAGAGGTAAAACAACACTCAGAAAATATACCCGGGGGAATATCTAATATTCTGTGGCTTATACTAAGTGGCAGGGTTTTATCAAAAGTCAGTTTTACCTGAGGTGAACTGAGGTCGAACCCAGCTGGACCCGGCAAGCGTGGTCAAACTTTCCGGTGCCGCCAAACACTTGACCGCCGCGACTCCGGGCTCTTCGTTGCTCTGGTCACGGTTACGCCCCCTCAAACAGCGCATGACATGTAAACACAACCTGGTAATCTTCGAGGTGTCAACCCGCCGACCGCACTGCAAAGGTGGGCGGAGCCCAGAACCCACCAGCGAACTGGAGTGGCGGTTTCGCCTATGGTTTGTGCCCCGGTCCCAACAATTGACTTGCGCGATGGCTTGATGGTTGACCCTACAAAGCACCAGATTGCTGATGTCACTTACTGCGTGCCGTAAGCCGTGGCAGAGATAAAAGAACTCGAGAGTCACCGCACGGTCAGTGTCGGCGACGCCAGTCAGCAGACTCGCCCACCGAGATCAACCAGGACTCCCACAATCCACCGCAGATGCTGAGGGTTTTTATACCTATACACAAGCAAAATGGAATGAACAAGGGAGCTTAAAGTGAATTAAGATTTTCCTTTCTTAAACCAAATTGAGTAATTTAGGTATGTAAAGCAGAAACTACAATAAACCTGAAGAGGGGTAAGGTAGCAACAAAATGACTTTGAAGAGAAAACTAATTTACCTGGAAAGGAAAACTAAATTAGAGGATGAACGGCTTTTGCCAACTGATGATAGCACAGAAATATTTTAGACAGGATGGTAGTTATTGAAAAATAACCTAACCCGATGGAGAGTTTAGCAATAACTCAATGCAGGTGGAAGCTGGAAATGGGAGCGGTAGGCCGCTGTAGTTGGTTTTGGAGCCTCAAGGGGGCGTACTTCCTCTCTGTGGTTCACCTGGACTGTTTGACACAATTTAAATTTCAATTTAAAATTGGTTTAACTCAAATCCAAATGAGCCTGGGGGAGATTGAAAAAGGATTAGAGTGATTTCTTATAATAATCGTAACAACACTAAGGTCATTCGTAATGATTATAAAATAATCCTCGGGAAAAGCATGACTGAAAATGATTTCATACAGTTTAAGTTCAGTAGAAGGCTGATAGCTGGCTTGAGAAGAGCGGAGGTGTGTCGTGCGTGGGAATTCTGTGTTCTATTTCCCACGCTCCAGGTGCGGAGGTGTGTCGTGCGTGGGAATTCTGTGTTCTATTTCCCACACTCCAGGTGTGGAGGTGTGTCGTGCGTGGGAATTCTGTGTTCTATTCCCCACGCTCCAGGTGTGGAGGTGTGTCGTGCGTGGGAATTCTGTGTTCTATTTCCCACGCTCCAGGTGCGGAGGTGTGTCGTGCGTGGGAATTCTGTGTTCTATTTCCCACGCTCCAGGTGCGGAGGTGTGTCGTGCGTGGGAATTCTGTGTTCTATTTCCCACACTCCAGGTGTGGAGGTGTGTCGTGCGTGGGAATTCTGTGTTCTATTCCCCACGCTTCAGGTGCGGAGGTGTGTCGTGCGTGGGAATTCTGTGTTCTATTTCCCACGCTCCAGGTGCGGAGGTGTGTCGTGGGAAGAGTCTGCGTGTGGCTACTGTGCAGACCCTCCTGTAGCCATTTCTGGCCAGGTCTCCTGAGTAACCAGAAGTGTTTTCATTGTGTTCCCCGGAGATTGCCTTACACGGTCTTTGGAGAAACGTTAGCCTGTTTTAATGTGTTTGGAGCGTGGGAAATAGAACACAGAATTCCCACGCACGACACACCTCCGCACCTGGAGCGTGGGAAATAGAACACAGAGTTCCCACGCACGACACACCTCCGCACCTGGAGCGTGGGAAATAGAACACAGAGTTCCCACGCACGACACACCTCCGCACCTGGAGCGTGGGAAATAGAACACAGAGTTCCCACGCACGACACACCTCCGCACCTGGAGCGTGGGAAATAGAACACAGAGTTCCCACGCACGACACACCTCCGCACCTGGAGCGTGGGAAATAGAACACAGAGTTCCCACGCACGACACACCTCCGCACCTGGAGCGTGGGAAATAGAACACAGAGTTCCCACGCAGGACACACCTCCGCACCTGGAGCGTGGGAAATAGAACACAGAGTTCCCACGCAGGACACACCTCCGCAACTGGAGCGTGGGAAATAGAACACAGAGTTCCCACGCACGACACACCTCCGCACCTGGAGCGTGGGAAATAGAACACAGAGTTCCCACGCACGACACACCTCCGCACCTGGAGCGTGGGGAATAGAACACAGAATTCCCACGCACGACACACCTCCGCACCTGGAGCGTGGGAAATAGAACACAGAGTGCCCACGCACGACACACCTCCGCACCTGGAGCGTGGGAAATAGAACACAGAGTTCCCACGCACGACACACCTCCACACCTGGAGCGTGGGGAATAGAACACAGAATTCCCACGCACGACACACCTCCGCACCTGGACTGTGGGAAATAGAACACAGAGTTCCCACGCACGACACACCTCCGCACCTGGAGCGTGGGGAATAGAACACAGAGTTCCCACGCACGACACACCTCCGCACCTGGACTGTGGGAAATAGAACACAGAGTTCCCACGCACGACACACCTCCCCACCTGGAGCGTGGGAAATAGAACACAGAGTTCCCAAGCACGACACACCTCCGCACCTGGACTGTGGGAAATAGAACACAGAGTTCCCACGCACGACACACCTCCGCACCTGGAGCGTGGGGAATAGAACACAGAGTTCCCACGCACGACACACCTCCGCACCTGGAGCGTGGGAAATAGAACACAGAGTTCCCACGCACGGCACACCTCCGCACCTGGAGCATGAGGAATAGAACACAGAATTCCCACGCACTACACACCTCCACACCTGGAGCGTGGGGAATAGAACACAGAATTCCCACGCACGACACACCTCCACACCTGGAGCGTGGGGAATAGAACACAGAATTCCCACGCACGACACACCTCCACACCTGGAGCGTGGGGAATAGAACACAGAGTTCCCACGCACGACACACCTCCACACCTGGAGCGTGGGAAATAGAACACAGAGTTCCCACGCACGACACACCTCCGCACCTGGAGCGTGGGGAATAGAACACAGAGTTCCCACGCACGACACACCTCCGCACCTGGAGCGTGGGAAATAGAACACAGAGTTCCCACGCACGACACACCTCCGCACCTGGAGCGTGGGGAATAGAACACAGAATTCCCACGCACAACACACCTCCACACCTGGAGCGTGGGGAATAGAACACAGAATTCCCACGCACGACACACCTCCGCACCTGGAGCGTGGGAAATAGAACACAGAGTTCCCACGCACGACACACCTCCGCACCTGGAGCGTGGGGAATAGAACACAGAGTTCCCACGCACCACACACCTCCGCACCTGGAGCGTTGGAAATAGAACACAGAGTTCCCACGCACGACACACCTCCGCACCTGGAGCGTGGGAAATAGAACACAGAGTTCCCATGCACGACACACCTCCGCACCTGGAGCGTGGGGAATAGAACACAGAATTCCCACGCACGACACACCTCCGCACCTGGAGCGTGGGGAATAGAACACAGAGTTCCCACGCAAAGACACACCTCTGCACCTGGAGCGTGGGGAATAGAACACAGAATTCCCACGCACGACACACCTCCGCACCTGGAGCGTGGGGAATAGAACACAGAGTTCCCACGCACCACACACCTCCGCACCTGGAGCGTTGGAAATAGAACACAGAGTTCCCACGCACGACACACCTCCGCACCTGGAGCGTGGGAAATAGAACACAGAGTTCCCATGCACGACACACCTCCGCACCTGGAGCGTGGGGAATAGAACACAGAATTCCCACGCACGACACACCTCCGCACCTGGAGCGTGGGGAATAGAACACAGAGTTCCCACGCAAAGACACACCTCCGCACCTGGAGCGTGGGGAATAGAACACAGAATTCCCACGCACGACACACCTCCGCACCTGGAGCGTGGGGAATAGAACACAGAGTTCCCACGCACGACACACCTCCGCACCTGGAGCGTGGGGAATAGAACACAGAATTCCCACGCACGACACACCTCCGCACCTGGAGCGTGGGGAATAGAACACAGAATTCCCACGCACGACACACCTCCACACCTGGAGCGTGGGAAATAGAACACAGAGTTCCCACGCACGACACACCTCCGCACCTGGAGCGTGGGGAATAGAACACAGAATTCCCAACGCACAACACACCTCCACACCTGGAGCGTGGGGAATAGAACACAGAATTCCCACGCACGACACACCTCCACATCTGGAGCGTGGGGAATAGAACACAGAATTCCCACGCACGACACACCTCCACACCTGGAGCGTGGGGAATAGAACACAGAATTCCCATGCACGACACACCTCCACACCTGGAGCGTGGGGAATAGAACACAGAATTCCCACGCACGACACACCTCCGCACCTGGAGCGTGGGAAATAGAACACAGAGTTCCCACGCACGACACACCTCCGCACCTGGAGCGTGGGGAATAGAACACAGAATTCCCACGCACGACACACCTCCGCACCTGGAGCGTGGGGAATAGAACACAGAGTTCCCACGCACGACACACCTCCGCACCTGGAGCGTGGGGAATAGAACACAGAATTCCCACGCACGACACACCTCCGCACCTGGAGCGTGGGGAATAGAACACAGAGTTCCCACGCATGACACACCTCCGCACCTGGAGCGTGGGGAATAGAACACAGAATTCCCACGCACGACACACCTCCGCACCTGGAGCGTGGGGAATAGAACACAGAATTCCCACGCACGACACACCTCCACACCTGGAGCGTGGGAAATAGAACACAGAGTTCCCACGCACGACACACCTCCGCACCTGGAGCGTGGGGAATAGAACACAGAATTCCCACGCACAACACACCTCCACACCTGGAGCGTGGGGAATAGAACACAGAATTCCCACGCACGACACACCTCCACACCTGGAGCGTGGGGAATAGAACACAGAATTCCCACGCACGACACACCTCCACACCTGGAGCGTGGGGAATAGAACACAGAATTCCCACGCACGACACACCTCCGCACCTGGAGCGTGGGGAATAGAACACAGAATTCCCACGCACGGCACACCTCCGCACCTGGAGCGTGGGGAATAGAACACAGAATTCCCACGCACGACACACCTCCGCACCTGGAGCGTGGGGAATAGAACACAGAATTCCCACGCACGACACACCTCCGCACCTGGAGCGTGGGGAATAGAACACAGAATTCCCACGCACGGCACACCTCCGCACCTGGAGCGTGGGGAATAGAACACAGAGTTCCCACGCACGACACACCTCCGCACCTGGAGCGTGGGGAATAGAACACAGAATTCCCACGCACGGCACACCTCCGCACCTGGAGCGTGGGGAATAGAACACAGAATTCCCACGCACGACACACCTCCGCACCTGGAGCGTGGGGAATAGAACACAGAATTCCCACGCACGACACACCTCCGCACCTGGAGCGTGGGGAATAGAACACAGAATTCCCACGCACGACACACCTCCACACCTGGAGCGTGGGAAATAGAACACAGAGTTCCCACGCACGACACACCTCCGCACCTGGAGCGTGGGGAATAGAACACAGAATTCCCACGCACAACACACCTCCACACCTGGAGCGTGGGGAATAGAACACAGAATTCCCACGCACGACACACCTCCGCACCTGGAGCGTGGGAAATAGAACACAGAATTCCCACGCACGACACACCTCCACACCTGGAGCGTGGGGAATAGAACACAGAATTCCCACGCACGACACACCTCCGCACCTGGAGCGTGGGAAACAAGAAAAAGAAACAAGAAACGAAAAAGAAAAAAGTAAAAAGAAACAAGATGTAAACAGTGTAATCGGCTAGTAGCCTATATAAAATGTCGGTTACAAACATTCAAAACTGATCACAAGTGGCTTTTATATTCGTTTTAATTGTCTCATGCTGTATTTACTTTTAGCAAGTTGACCTCTAGAGTTTACTTTTGTGCAAACATAATCTTTGAATTTTATCCAGAGCCTTTACAAGGACAGGTAACGTTAACCCTCAAATGTGTTTGCATTAAAAAACTGACAGAATCTATTTCCATATTGTAAATGTTTACTATAACTTCTGGGATGATCTGGGGTGTTTTGTTTATTTCGACTTAAACTATTTGTATTATTGTTGTCTTTTAATTAATTTGCTTTTTGCATAAAGAACTGCTTCTTCAGCTCTTGGATGTTAAACACCACGGGGGTGAGATCATTTGAATTGTTGGTTTGTCAAAAGAAAAATCATCTGTATTTTAAAACACTGCTTATTCTTAAAAACATTGTGTCAGACGTATTTGGTAGCATTATTCTCGTTTCATTGTGTATTAACTCCATATTTAACACAGACATTTGTAGAAATAAGAAAAGTGTATTTATAAAACAAAAAGAATTGTTAGAACAATTTGTGTCTGTCATTGTGTCAGAACACAACAGGTATGAAGATATGTTTGGTTCTAACTTAACTCAAGCTTTAATGAATGTATATCTCAGTGCAATAGTCAGATCTGATTCTAATAGTTGAAGTCTAAAACAGCATGCACTTACTTTTCGTGTTAATACATTGTGTGATTCAGCATCATAGATAGAGGGATAGTCAGATAGTCAAACATTCTCAAACAGAAAGACTATCACTTAAATTCTTAATGGTCATTTATTCCTATAAACACTGAATGTTGACAGCTCTCAAAGAAAAGTCTTCACCTAAAACACACAGTCTGAGAAACAAGATGTGGACAGTGTCATACTAAGTAATATCTAACATACTGTTGATTGTGAACGGTCCATTATCTGTTTATTTGGGATTAGAGAACATTAGCTCCTTAGCTCATATGTTTCTTTAATTTGTTGAGATGTTAGTTAAAAAGGTATTAGTTAATAACAAACAAAGACTTTAAAGCAACATGGAACCATAATATTAATATATAAAATATGGTATAGGCTAATTACATGTTGAAGCATACTCACAGTTTGAAAATGACTTCCATAAAGTTTCTTTTAGTAAAGCTATGCCTGGATATTCCCAACACAAAGTTTTACGTTTGTGGGTGAGTGAGACATCTGAAAGATTACAACAATCTGAGCCTTCTCGAACATTGCATGTTTGCACTATCCCTGAAACTTACTAATCAACATGCATTCCCTATATGTGGTTGTTAAACGCCTCAGGTAATTCATATGAAATGTACGTTGGTCAGAAAACATTTAAAATGTTAAATACAATTAAAAAGTCTAAGTAAATATGTTTGTCACAAACACATCTAAAACGCTTTTTACACGTGTGAGAATACCCCCTCGCAACATTAATCAATTAATCACAGAAATAATGCATGTCATCAGACTGTTTTAAAGAAATAAAAGCATAAATAAAAGGTAAATCTTTATTTAAAAGAAAATAGACTTCTGCTTTAGCAACACACATTTATAAATGTTCAAAATCCCATACATGTTCAAAAACTTCTATTCCATACTTTGAAGCATCATGCTTTTAGGTCTGTAAAAATACAGAATTTAAAAAAAGAAAAAACTTTCTCTAACATTTTCTGATAACGTAGTAAAATGTACGAATAACCTTTGTATTTTAACTTTATACAGTTTTTTTTAAAAAAGTTTTAAAAATGTGATGGTAAACTTTTCAAATATATGTAAAAACCGAAACTTTTCTTGAATTAAAAACAACTTCTTCTGCGACAATTTTATTTGTTATAAAACTGTAAAAAGTCCCTTTTGGAAATGGACTCTTCCAAACACCCCCGCATCTGTTCGTGATTTGGACTGTTCAGAAACGTTCCGGGAAGTTGGAAAACATCTAATGGAGAAAGAATGTGCAGGCTTGTTCAATGTAAATAATAGTTAAAATCAAGTGTTGTCGACTAAAGATTTTGAGGAGTATGTGTGTGTGTGCAACTAATTGTAAACACATTTGCATATTTTATTGTACAATACGATCATAAGAGAGAATGAAGATCGCTATCGAGGCATTCCGTCTAAATGTTTACACCATATTATTACTCAGATGTCACATTACTTATCTGTACAGTATGTAATGTTATGTCGTGTAGACTTCGACCGCGTATTAGGGAACATGTACGGGCATGTTTGTCCGTTTTGAGGGGCCATGTTGTACACTTTTAACTTTTCTGCCTCGGAGTAAGTGAATGGGTAAGTTACAGGACGTCCGGTTAAAACAATATGTTTCGGCATAGTCATATACTTTTCACCCTCTCAGCTTCACTGCACGATGTATTATAATCCTCTGGGTAACGTTATTAACGTGGTCCGCGAGCAGTCTGTATCCCCATTTGTTAATCGCTTGTTAATCCATGTGTTTATTTGAAAAGAGAAGGTCTGTGAAAACCAAATCGGGGGTCCCATGTTGTATTCCGTGTAAATATATCATCGTTATCCGCATTGATCAATCAAATGAAAACCATATTCCACATGTTCCGTAGGTTCGTGAAGAAACTCCATGTATTTTTCGCGGAGATAGAATCAAATCCTTCCATAGAAGTAGCTGAATAGTCTTATAATGAGACATAAGAACGTGGGGTGTGTGCGTGGGAACTCTGTGTTTTATCTCCCACGCTCCAGGTGTGGAGGTGTGTCGTGGGAAGAGTCTGCGTGTGGCTACTGTGCAGACCCTCCTGTAGCCATTTCTGGCCAGGTCTCCTGAGTAACCAGAAGTGTTTTCATTGTGTTCCCCGGAGATTGCCTTACACGGTCTTTGGAGAAACGTTAGCCTGTTTTAATGTGTTTTTTTTTAAATATATGTTTTATGTAAAATGTAACGTTTTACAAATAATGTACGAAAGTTAATGAAATGTATCTTTCTGTAATTAACATTTTTAAAATGTTGTTTTCTATGTTTGAATACTTTTGATAACTTTAAGAAAATGCAATTTAAACTTTTTTTCAATTATGTTTTAACGTATTACAAATGTATGAAATGCGGAGCTGGATAATTAGAGTTTTGGTTCTCTTTCAACAAACAGAATTGTAAAAGCGTAAAGGCCTTTTTAAATATGATTTTAAACATGTAGTTTAAATATGATGTGTTTGAAACAGTTTATGTAAAATGTAATAGTTTTACAAATACTGTGTGAAGGTAAAAGATTTATGGATCAACTTTTTTTTTTAAAATGTATCTTTTGTAATTAGCATTTTTAAAATGTTGTTTTCTATGTTTTAATACTAACAAATTTTGATAACTTTAAGAAAATGCAATTTAAACTTTTTCATTGATGTTTTAACGTTTTGAACATTTTACAAATGTATGAACGCTAAAGACGTGTATTTTAACTTTGTACGTTTTTTAATACCTTTAAACACTAGGTAATTGTAAAAGTATGTTAGAAAGTAAAACTATTTGCATGATATCATTTTAATTCTAGAACATGTTTGCAGCTCATGCTTTTAAAATGTATGTGCTCTCCCGATACACATTGTTTTAATGTATTTTATATGTGATTGTGAAAAGTACAACTTCAAATGTAAATGTGAAAGACCTCTTTTAAAATAAAAAACACAATGATCTCACCTCTGACTGTGGCTTTTATTATACATTTCTTCTTCTTTCAGCAAAACGGGGTTTTGTAAAAACGTAAGACGTGTATTTTAACTTTGTACAACATTTGTTATGGCTATATTGCATGTCCCTAATCAATTGTCGTTGCAGCTTACATAACTTTACAAATGGAGACGCTCCCTCAACCTAGGGGTTCGTGTGACGCACGTTTCCATATATGGACATAACCTGTTGTAGTAGGCGTGGTTCATTGGAGTTTCCTAGGATAAATGAACTATGATGTGGAACACGTGCAGCGCACAGAGAGACTCCATACTGCATTGATTCCCATTCCCCTTTCCCCACGCAACTTAGAGTTGTAAAATAAAGTAAATTCAAGCATCAAGAACTCTTCTGGCCGAAATCTTTCCTTGTACACAAGAACTGGTGCCGAAACCCGGGATTACAAGGATTTATGAAGAAAAAGGGGGAAAAGACTGAACGGGAGTAAAGAATTGTTTGAAAGAAGCTGCGTGGGGAATTTGAACTTAAGTCATGGATCCAGCGGATTTAAAGCGATTGAAGATAAAGCGGGGAGTGATGCGAACTGCAACAACAAAACTCAATCAGAAAATTGATGGTGAGTTGGATAAAGAAGAACCATGTTTTGCGAAACTAGAGGAATTAATTGATCAGTTGAAAGATAAAGAAAAGATTCTCATAGAACATGACAAAAATGTTGAAGCAGTAACTGAAGAAGAGGATTTGGAAGATGAGATATCTATAGCAATGGAGTATATGGATGCAATAAGTGTGAGGAGAACAAGAGTGAAACGCGCGTTGCGCATGGAAGAAGTAGAAAGCTAGTCTGGACAGAGTGAACATGGATCTGGATCTGGACCATATAGAAGAGACACAGTCAAACTTCCCACGTTAGTCATTCCGAAATTTTCTGGGGAGATATGTGAGTGGCAAGGATTCTGGAGTCAGTACGAAACAACCATCCATGATAATGAACGTTTGAGCAAGACTGACAAATTCAGTTATTTGAAATCATTTTTGACCGGCACTGCAGCGAGTGCAGTAACAGGCCTCGCTTTGTCTAATATTAATTATGACACTGCCATTGATCTGCTTAAAATCCGATTTGGCCGTAAAGATCTAGTGATTAATGCTCATATGAATCAGTTACTGAACATGACTCCCGTAAATCGAGCAACTGATGTGAGCGCTTTGCGCAAATTGTATGATGATTGTGAGATACAGGTGCGTAGCCTTGACGCACTAGGTGTAGTAGCGGACACCTATGGAAGTTTATTATGTCCTATCTTGTTGAAAATTATTCCAGAAGACATTGCTCTTGAATTTACTAAATCAGAAGCTGACAATGTTCTTAAAGCAAAGGAGTTGATGGACTTTCTGAAAAAAGAAGTGGAAAGCAGAGAAAGAACTGAGAATCTCATTCAGAAGAAAGAAGTGTTTCAAAAGGAAAGGAGGAATGCTACAAGTGACAAGGAGCGCGCGCTAGAGCGCAGAACAAAAAGGTACAATGCCGGAAACATAGCCTCCTCTGCCGCAGCATTCCATATGTCGAGTCTGAATGATAGTGACTGTTTGTTTTGTGGTAAGCCTAATCATAGCTCTACTGATTGTACTGAATCCACGGTGGATATTAGAAGAGAAAAATTGAGACGATTAGGCAGGTGTTTTGTATGTCTAGGGCCCAGACACATTGCGCGCAATTGTAGGGCGTACGGTATTGCATGTGCACAGTGCGGCAAAAGACATTATAAAACAATTTGTAACCAACAGTCAACCCAGACACGAGAAACAACGATAAACCCAGAGGTAGATACTGCTCAAGCTCAATGTTCAGTTTCGCCAGGTGATTGTAATGATAGAGCAGTGCTGTTACAAACTGCAACCGTTTGGGTAGATACGCCACGACAAAGCCAAATTACTAGATGTTTGTTAGATGGGGGGAGTCAACGTAGCTTTATCCGTGAAGATATTTCTAAAGCTTTGAACCTACCAGTAGTGGGAACAGAAATAATTAAGCTACACGTATTTGGTTCAGTAAATGCCAAAAGAATGACAGTAAAAAAGGTTAAGCCAAGGCTAGTTTGAGAAACCTAAAAACAAATGTGTCTGTTAAAGTTGAATTATTAGAAACCCCAAGTGTATGTTCATCTAACATTAAAATGGCAAACGAAGAAATCAGAAACTCTCTTGAAGCAAAAGGACTCCAAGTTGCGGATGTGAGAGGCATGGAACAGGAAGGTCTTGGAATTCTCATCGGAGGAGATTACTATTGGAACGTTGTGTCAGGAAACACAGAAAGACTGGATAATGGACTTGTGGCTGTAGAGAGCAAATTCGGATGGTTAATTCAAGGAACTGTTTCCATCCCTGTAATGAATGTGACAACTGAAACAGTGGACGTAAATGCTCTGCATATCTGCGTCGGTGAGGAACAAGCACTGACTGAACAGTTGCGTAGTTTCTGGGAGACTGAGTCGTTGGGGATTACGGACATCAAACAGAACTCAGAGACAGATGCGCTGTGGAAGTTTGAGCAGTCCGTAAAGTATCTACAAGGTAGATATGAAGTTAGTTTGCCTTGGCGAGAAGAGAATATTAATTTGGCTACTAATTACTGTACTGCTAGAAATCGTTTGAACGGCCTTGTAAAACGTTTTCATAATAACAATGAGTTGTATGAGCAATATGATTACGTAATACAAGAATATATAGCTGAAGGAATTATCGAAGATGTAACTAATGTTGAGACCGAAAATCCAGTGTATTATTTGCCTCATCATCCCATAATTAAAGAAAGTAGGAGTACAACTAAGTTGCGAATTGTATTTGATGCGTCATCTCATGAACGAGAAAGCCGCTCGCTTAATGAATGTCTCTTAACGGGACCGAATCTGAACCCAGATTTGCTAAGCATTTTGATAAAATTCAGGCAGCATGGAGTGGCTATGATGGCAGATATAACGAAAGCTTTTCTGCAAATTGGCCTGAATGAGAGAGACAGAGATGTGCTTCGATTCTTGTGGTTCAAAAAAAGACCCATCCCTTATGAAGAGATTAAGGTGGTAATTATGAGAATGACGCGTGTGCCATTTGGTGCATCCGCAAGTCCCTTTCTATTAGCTGCAACTATCAGACACCATCTTAAGAAATATGAAGAGAAATATCCTGAAGAAGTCAAAGTGTTGGATGAATGTCTATATGTGGACGATTTCATAACAGGAGCAGATGATGTGGAAAATGCACTCAAATTGTCCCAGAGAGCCAAAGAAATAATGTCAAGTGCAAGTATGAAATTATGCAAATGGAACACAAATTCCTCTGAGTTGCAAAACGAATGGAAACAACGAAATAAGGATGAGAAAGTGGAAATCAAAGGCTTAAATCCACTTAAAGTTCTTGGTCTAACATGGAATAGAGTCACAGATGAATTCATGTTTGAAACTAATGAACTGATTGAATTTTTGCAGAATAAAAGAGACACGAAACGAGAGGTCTTACAAGCAGCTGCGCGTATATTCGATCCCATTGGATTTTTGTCCCCGTTTACCATTCGTGTCAAATGTCTATTTCAAGAGATGTGGGAGAGAGGAATTTCATGGGATGAAGATCTTCCCAGTGATCTCGCGCAAACCTGGCATCAATGGTGCTCAGAGGTACCCTATTTGAAAAGGATAAATATCTCACGTCGTTATGATAATGATGTTGAAATGAATTGTGACGAATCGAGTGTAAATACCACAGTTGAACGTGAGATTCATGTATTTACAGATGCCAGTGAGAAGGCCTATTGTGTCGCGGCATATTTGCGGTGCGTAAAAAGAAATGGAGAGTGTAAAACCAGTCTGATCGCTTCCAAAACTAAAGTTGCTCCATTAAAGAAAATGACACTACCCAGGTTGGAGTTAATTGGAGCGCTTATCGGAGCAAGTCTAGGAAAATTCATATCGAATAATCTGAATGTGAGTGAAATGTATTTCTGGACTGACTCTATGATAACTTTTCATTGGATTAGGAGCAGTTCCAAACAGTGGAAACCGTTTGTGGAGAATCAAGTATTTGAAATTCAAAGTCTGACATCACCAGAAAACTGGAAACATTGTTCTGGAAAGGAGAATCCAGCTGACCGCGAAACGCGTGGAATGAGCGCTCAAGCGCTCCAGAAAGAGATGTTTTGGTGGTACGGGCCGGAATGGTTGAAAGACGGCTCGCAGACGCACGACACCGAATCTCAAACGATGAATGAAATTGATGTGATGGAGTATGTCGTTCAAAAAACAATAATTGATCCAGACTGTAACGTTGCACCGCTGTTTGATTTGAACAAATACAGCGGACTCAAACGAGTTTTAAGAATCACATCATGGATACAGCGTTTTGTGCATAATGCACGGACACAGGAAAAACGCTATGGGCCATTGTGTACAGATGAGATTCTGCAAGCAGAGCAGTACTGGATCAAGCGAACTCAAAGTGACAGTTTCTCAAAGAAAATGGATAGTTTGTTGAAAAATGATGACGTGAACAGGAATTCGAAAATCATTTCATTAAAACCATTCCTGGATGAATGTGGAATTCTGCGCGTGGGAGGGAGATTGCAGGAAACGAACTGGTCATTTACCCAGAAACATCCGTACATCTTACCAGGTAATGATGTGTTTTCAGAACTTTTGATCAGAAACGCACATGAAGAAGTGATGCATTCAGGTCTACAAGCCACTCTTAATCAATTGAGAGAAGTGTACTGGATACTGAAATCCAGACAGATGACAAAGAGTTGTGTCAAGCGTTGTTTAATCTGCAGACGTGCACGTGTAAAGGCGGGCCAACAGGTCTGTGCACCATTACCAAAAGAACGCATTAACGAGGCTCAAGCATTTGAGATTACTGGAGTTTACTTTGCTGGTCCAATTTATGTGAAACCAGAAAACAAGAAGGCCTATATTGCCTTATTTACATGCGCCGTAACCCGAGCTGTGCACTTAGAACGTGTTTCTGATTTGACCACTGATGCGTTTCTGCTTGCCTTTAAAAGGTTCATTGCCAGACGTGGTATCTGCAGTGTTATTTATTCTGACAACGCTAAGACCTTCAAGAAGGCTGAAAAGGATTTGAAATTCCTGTGGACATTGATAAACAGTAAAGAAATACAAGAATTGTTTGCAAACAAGAGGATTAGATGGAAGTATATCGTGGAGCGTGCCGCTTGGTGGGGTGGCATGTGGGAGCGTTTGGTGAGATCTGTTAAGACGTGTCTACGTAAAGTACTTGGGAGGTCATATCTCAAATTTGAGGAACTCCAAACCCTGATCTGTGAAGTGGAGGCTGTGATAAATTCCCGCCCTCTGTCTTACCGGCACACAGATATTAGTGAACCTTCGCCTCTCACACCTGCTCATTTCCTGACCGGACAAAGAATGACTACTCTTCCTTCCTATCCGTTACATGATTCAAGTTTAGTGAAACTGACTGCCATTTAGCTCAACAAAAGATTACAGTATCGACAGTTGTTGACTACTCAATTTTGGAATCGATGGAAAATGGAGTATTTGATGGAACTTCGTTCTGCTCACCATGTGAGTATTATATTCAAACCATCTACATTTAAAATTGGAGATGTTGTATTGATTCACAATCATAAACAACTCAAGCATATGTGGAAGATGGGACGTATTGAAGAGACCTTTATGGGAAGAGACGGTAAAATTAGATTGTGTGCTGTCCGACTGCCATCTGGATTTGTGTATAGGAGACCTGTACAATTACTCTACCCTTTAGAAGTGGATAAACATTGACTAATGACAAGTTCATCGGGCCGGAGTTTGTTATGGCTATATTGCATGTCCCTAATCAATTGTCGTTGCAGCTTACATAACTTTACAAATGGAGACGCTCCCTCAACCTAGGGGTTCGTGTGACGCACGTTTCCATATATGGACATAACCTGTTGTAGTAGGCGTGGTTCATTGGAGTTTCCTAGGATAAAGGAACTATGATGTGGAACACGTGCAGCGCACAGAGAGACTCCATACTGCATTGATTCCCATTCCCCTTTCCCCACGCAACTTAGAGTTGTAAAATAAAAGAAAATAAAGTAAATTCAAGCATCAAGAACTCTTCTGGCCGAAATCTTTCCTTGTACACAACAACGTTTTCAATACCTTTTAAACAATAAGTAATTGTGAAAGTATGTTAGAAAATAAAACTATTTGCATGTTATCCGGTTAAGTCTGACGTCACGCGTGACGTTTAGCGTCTTCCGGGTCCAAGCGCTCCGCTCGTCCACATAAAAAAGTATAGAACTGCACAAATTGTGGATGTAGACGAAGATGAAAAGGTAAATATGTGACAGCTAGGTTTTAGAGGTTTAACGTTAGTGAAATTAGGCTAGTCAATTTAGTAGTATGATCTGACAGCCCCGGGTTAACGTTAGCTACAGAAGTATTATTATAAACAGCGCACTTGAAGTCAAGTGTCCGTGGTCAGCCAGAACTAAGACTATCCCTATCCTGCAGGCAGCAGAGAACAGGGACTTTTTCCTGGAGTTTAAAGAAAGTGGTTGATTCCCTGACACTAAAACAAAGTCACAACTACTGGCATCATATCCAGGGAAATCTGCACCTGAGCGGAGCTAACAGCTGTCACCTGCTTGTGTGGACTCCTCTTGACCACGTCCTTCTGCCAGTGCTCAAAGACCCTACATGGGCTGTTAACATTGACATTCTGGAAACATTTTATAAAGATTGTTTCCTACCATACATTCTCTCACAGATGTAAATACTGTTAAACTTGAAAATAAATGAAATTTTGGCATTTCACACTAATTTATTTATACAAGTTTTTAGGCCATTCATGCTGTGCACACACACACACAACACACACACGCACACACAGAAGTTATAAAGGTAACACTTTATTTTACAGCTCATTTGCATTTAAAGGTACACACAGACATATTACATCTTGTGAAAAGGGCATTATACCACCCCTTTAAAATAAAGAGTAACCAGATAAAAGTATATGTGTATATATATATATATATATATATATATATATATATATATATACACACAGCTATTTATATACAAACATTGTATTACACCCATTAACTTATTTCTACAAGCAAGTATGCAGAAATTCATGTGCAATACAGGTTAAGGTAAAGTTCACTCAAAAATGAAAATTAGCCCATGTCCATTTACTCACCCTGAAGCCATCCTAGGCCTATATGACATTCACCCTTGAACTTGACACACAAAGTAATGACGGCAATTGATGCCTCTCACAGTTCAAACAAACAGGGCTGGGCAACCGACATGGGCTAATTTTCATTTTTGGGTGAACTTTCCCTTTAATAATAATAATAATACGTTTTATTTATATAGTGCCTTTCCAGGGCTCAAGGACACTTTACAATAAACAAGCAACAATAAAGGCAATGGACAAAGACAGCAGACAAAACAACAGTAGATGAAAGTGTAAGTACAGTAAATAAGAAATTAGGTAGAAGGGGAGGCACCCAGCAGAATACAATCAGATAAAAAAAAATGCAATACAACTTAAGAATTATGACATTCAGAAAATAAGTGAGTTTTGAGCATGGATTTGAATTCAGAGATAGTGTTAACAGAACAGAGTGATCGGGGTAGAGAGTTCCATATTTTAGGTGCAACAACACTGAATGATCTGCCCCTCATCGAAACAAGGCGATGCCGAGGGACGACGAGAAGGCTAGAGTCGGAGGATCGTAGAGAGCGAGTCGGGGTGTAGGGGTGAAGCAGATTACAGAGATAGGGGGGAGTCAAGCTGTGCAGAGATTTAAAAGTGAGAAGGAGGATTTTTTATTTAATACGGTAAGCCACTGGAAGCCAGTGAAGATCATGCAAAATTGGGGTGATATGTGCAGAACGCTTGGTATGGGTGAGTATTCTGGCAGCAGAGTTTTGAATGTATTGCAATTTGGAAATGGAGCTAGCAGATAGGCCAATAAAAAGTGCATTGCAGTAATCAAGACGTGATGTGACAAATGCATGGATGACAGTTTCAGCGTCTGAGATACTGATGAAGGGACGGAGCTGAGCGATGCGGCGTAGATGAAAGAATGCTGATTTAGTGATAGAATTAATGTGAGAGTGGAAAGAGAGAGGAGTCAAAGATTACACCAAGATTTTTAACAGTACTAGATGCTACAACTGTACACCCTTGAGGTGCAGTTTGGGGAGAAGTTTTTGACGTCTGTAAAAAACAAGAAAAAAAGATAGTTAAATATTATTTGTCATGTGAGCGCACTACAATGACAGTAAAGCAATCATTGGCAATAATTGTCTACAAATGTTTTGTTTCAGGTGTGTGTATTGTACACTGTAGTTTGTGTATTTATTCAGCTTGTAGTCCTGTTTGATCTTACATTTCTCTCAGTGTACATACACAGAACAATCATAAAAAGTGTCAAATATGTAAACATACCTGGTCATTACTCATGATTCTGATCTTATATCTCAGACTCCTTCCAACAATACTCTATTATAGCAAGAAAAAACATTAGACCAGGTAAAGTATGATAAGCTGCTAACGTTTCTCATTAACGTTACACCCATTACACCACACCTTTTTCTTACTTTTTAATCTGATTTCTGCAAGCAAATATGCATAAATTCATGTATGTACAGTACAGTTAAAGGGATAGTTCACTTAAAAATGAAACTAGCCCATGATTTACTCACCCTGAAACCATCGTATGGTGTATGTGTATATGACATTCTTCTTTTAAAAGGACACAATCAAAGTTATATTAAAAAAAGTCCTGTATGTATTATAGAAATGAGAAACGTTAGCAGATTTTCATACTTGAACTCGTCTAATGTTTTTCTTGCTACGTACACACACCTTCGTGGTTCAGCTTGTCCAAAGCTAACGTTAGCTAGTTAGCCATGGCTAGCTAGTTTAATCTTAACTAGGCGGCACATAACAATGCCTGACAACCAAAACATGATGCAAGATTTGGGGTTTTAGCAACAAACAACATATAAAACCGATAGACTACATAGCCTTTTTCTCAAAGGGCTGTTTTTGTTCTGGCCCCAAAGTTTCGTTTAAGATTTGTAACTTACCTTATCACCTGCAGCCATATCCTCCTCTCTTTCTCGTTACATGGAAAGAGGTAAAATGACAGCTGAATGTCACTTCTTTTTTGTTAACTCTGATCTGTTTAAGCAACACGGGACACAGCACTGCGGCATGGTTAAAAACCGTTAAAAACACAAGCGAAAGTCGAAAGTAGGTGGAGAGGACCCGGCGTTTGGACCCGGAAACAGTATTATCGGAGAGTGGTTACGTCACGACTTAACAATCGGATACCATGGTCTGGGTGAATACTCGATTCTGATTGGCTGCAGGGTGTCCGTTAAAAAGTGATAGAGGACACCTAGTAAAGTAGTTCTGGTGAAACTGCCTGTTTACCATTCGAAATTAATAAAAAAAATGCGCTGCCTACAACAGCTGTGAGTAACCATAGCAACATGCAGTCAAAGTATCCGTTAACAATTTGCTCTATCAAAACAAACATCTAACGTTAGTTAGATATTACATAGCCTACTAATACAACAATGAGCGACTTCGTTATTTCTTTTAATATTTATGGAGAATATGACAACTTTGACGACTGGGATGCTGCTGAAGAAAGAAAAAATGTAAATAAAACGGAGAAACTACACAAAGAAATAACACCGGGAGAATTGAATCAAATAGAAGACGAAAAAGATGAGATCAACACGAAAAAAAATACGAAATGGGCAGTAAATACACTCAGAGACTTTATTGTTCAAAAAGAAATGGCGAAGAAATGGACGGTTGCCTCCGCCGAAGTCCATTAAAACCATAGACTGTAAAAAATATGGACAAAGCGTCTGTGACGTCACCCATAGACTTTCTGAAGAACAGTTTTGAAGCCGTTTAAAAGCGTGGTTATTACCACATAAATATTTTATTCCTGACAAGACCAAAGAAGTCCACTTTAAAATATTACATAAGATATATCCTGTTAATGCAACGGTGTCGAAATATATTGATATTTCTAGTACCTGTTCGTTTTGTGGTGACGAAGATGAAACATTAATACACTTATTTTTTTCTTGCAAATTGGTTCAGAAATTTTGGTTCTAGCATATTTTCTCATTTAAATAAAACCCCCATTCATGCACACTCCTTTAATTTAAAAGATATTATTTGTTATTATACTGATTCCCACACATCCAAAGAATACATTTTTAATTTTTTATTTTATTTGGCAAATCTTTCATCCATAAACAGAAATTTATGGGATTACTTCCTATTTTCTCACATTTTTTGGCTGAAGTAGACTCACTGCTTAAATCTTTTAATTTAACTAGCAATAAAAAATGTGATAGATTCCTGAACATATATGAACAATTATTTTGTAATGGCTCTGATATTCAGGATTAAACAGCTTTATATTATATATTGTTTATTTTATTTGTATCATTATTAGAATTATTTTTTTTTCACTTAATTTGGAATTATTCTGTACAATTTGTCTTTTGTTTTACCTCTTTTATGTCCTCCTGAATATATTTGTATATTTACATGTTTCTTCAATAAAAAAAAAAAAAAATAAATAATAAAAATATCCGTGATAACAAAGCGAAAGTGACATCTCTTCATCTGAAACAAGAAGCTAATAAATGCACGATTGAAGTAAAAATAAAAAAAAATAAAAGTTTTGAAGCCGTTTATGGGGGGTATGGGCGGCGCCATCTTAGAAAATCTTGGGAAATCCTAACCCCGCCCACCTTCTGGCCAAACCCATATGAGTTTCGTACCTGCTTGGGGCTGTACAAATCGCCACACAATTGAAAACAAGTCTCGATGAATTATCTTTCACAAGCAAGACTTAACATTTGTTTCTGTATTTGGTCATGATATAAATAGTAATAGTAACGTTCAGAGGAGAAAAGCCGCAAAATTTAAAAATACTACTGTTATTGTGTCACGAAATGTAGTTTTAATAGTTTTTCAGTCGACAATGTAGTTGTTTAAAGCTAAAATCTGTTGTGACATAACATTTAAAATATTCCTACATAGGCTTTATAAAATAAAATGTTACATTTATTCATTTGGCAGACGCATTTACAGTGTTTCAAACGTCAGTTATAACCTTAGGTAAAGTAAGGTACCTCGGACGCTATCTTATCTGAGGCGATTTAATGCTAACTGTTGCAGTGCCACTGCCCACAAACATCGACGCTAAATAGTGCTAACTACGTGAAATAGTGGAATGTCACTTAACGTTACCGGAAAAAATGAAGCGAAGTCCTCCTGCAGTGTCGGTTAGTGTAGATTATAGCAGAGCAACCAATTTTGTACGATATTTCAATACAAATGTTCAGAAAGGATACAGACGTGGTATGATGTGTTGGGTCAGATCATGGCCGAGATGTCAAATTTCAGGAATTCCACTCGGCGCAGCACGTTATCAGCTGTCAATCAAGCTGTCAATCAAAGTTAACCACGCCCTTATTTGTCATACATTTTATATCTAAATACAATCTAAACTAACGAGTTAGAAAAAAATTCACCCCCCTCACAGTTGTCAGGCACTCGGAACCTATCGAAAAATACAATAAAAGTCCATGGGACCAACCTGTAAAAACATGAATTTATGCTGTGAAAACCGGTGAAAACGGACATTTTAACATGGGGGTCTATGGACATTTGCTCCCTTTTGGGACCTGCCCCTAGCGGATTTTCGATGTATTGCAGTTTTTCGCACTTCCGGGTAGGCTTCATTTTTCAGATTGGAATGTTGCCGCTTGATTAAAACCTGACAATGGACACCTCGTCGGGTATTAACCAGTGTTGGGCAAGTTACTTTTAAAAAGTAATTAGTTACAGTTACTAGTTACTTCTTCCAAAAAGTAACTAAATTAGTAACTCAGTTACAAATTTTAAAAGTAACTAGTTACTTATGAAAGTAACTATTGCGTTACTTTCAAGTAAAATTAAATTTTAAATGCTCAAATGTGACCCCACCTCTACCCCTCTTTAACGGAACTTAAAATACATGTGCATGTTCAATTATTTATGATAAATTTGAATATTATAATGAAATGGACACTTAATACAATACATTATTAACAGAAACATGAAACATTGTACACGCATCTAAAAAAAAAATGTTGCTGTGGGACAAAGTGAGACTAGTGTCACAAGGTGACAAATCCAGCAGAACCAATTTCCGCTGGGAGTGTGTTTCCCCCCGGGATGATTTCACTGACACACCGTGCGGGTTCGTTGTTGTCAGTTGCCATGACAGTGGCAGCTGATTAGCTAAGCGGTACCAGGTGCGGGCGTTTGGTGTGGGGATTTGTGATTGGGAAACACGGCTTAGAGAAGCAGTTAAAAGGAAAAGGAAAACGCATTCGGGTGTGGTATTTCTCCGGGAGAAATCGATTCTTTTGGCAGTGGCTTGGATTTGCTGGGATTTTTGGAGCGGCTGTGAGGATCTGACTGGAAAGGGGTGCAACGGTGGTTGTGTGAGTACAAGCTGGAACGTGAATGGGATGTGAAGTGAATGTACTGTGGAGATTGAGTCAAAATTGGATAATGTCATCACTCGAGAGAGAAAGATAAGTAATGAAACACTGGATCCGTGTGAATGCACGCTGTGTATTGAACTGAATAAGGAATTGTGAAGTGTAATGACTACAAATATAAATTCCACCAAGAGTGTGAACTGATTCATCTGTGAAACCTTGATATCTTCTGCTGAGTGTGAAAGAGTGGTGAAAACGCTGTTCCATGTGGTGTGAAGTCCTCTGCATCTCTTCAGCTTCTGAGTATTGATTCAGCGCAACAGTGGAGGGATTGAACAGTGGGTGAGTGCTGGCCTTATTGCACGAAGGTTTGAGAGTGGATTGCGGTGCCCGAATTGAAGTGTCACACAGTATTGGACTTGAAGTGAAGTTGCAGTGTGTGGATGTACACGTTTATTTAACCGCTAGTATTCTCCAGTCCACGTCCTCGCCCAGTGTTGCGGAGCAAAGCCCTCAGGTTTAATGTGTATGTTCCATTTCGGCCACCAGGTCCAGTGATATGAGAGAAGAGTGTGATTGTCCGGTTTAACTTGTCTTGTCTATTTAAATAGAACGTTCTTCTGCCGCTGTCTTCGCGTGTACTGCCTGTTTGGAGGAGAAACACACCCCCGCCTTAGTGTTGTCGTGGGAACCACCCAGCCAAGCCGTAAGCCTGAGTCTCCATTATATGAAAGGATCATGTTCGCTCTTGTATTAAACGTTCCGTCTATTTAAGATTCTCCTGCCTCTGTGTGTGCTGCCTGGTCGGAGGAGAGACACATCCCAGCCTTAGTGCTTGTGTGGAGCAATCCAGCCCAGCCATTGTCCTGCTTAACTTGTCTTGTCTATTTAAATAGAACGTTCTTCTGCCGCCGTCTTCGTGGGTGCTGCCTGTTTGGAGGAGCAACACACCCCAGCCTCAGTGTTGCCGTGGGAACCACCCAGCCCAGCCATTCTCCTGCCACCGCTTCTGTGTGTGCTGCCTGGTCGGAGGAGAGACCCATCCCAGCCTTAGTGCTTGTGTGGAGTAACCTAGCCCAGCCATTGTCCAGCTTAACTTGTCTTGTCTATTTAAATAGAACGTTCTTCTGCCGCCGTCTTCGTGGGTGCTGCCTGTTTGGAGGAGCAACACACCCCAGCCTCAGTGTTGCCGTGGGAACCACCCAGCCCAGCCATTCTCCTGCCACCGCCTCTGTGTGTGCTGCCTGGTTGGAGGAGAGACCCATCCCAGCCTTAGTGCTTGTGTGGAGCAACCTAGCCCAGCCATTGTCCAGCTTAACTTGTCTTGTCTATTTAAATAGAACGTTCTTCTGCCGCCGTCTTCCTGTGTACTGTCTGTTTGGAGGAGGAACACACCCCAGCCTCAGTGTTGCCGTGGGAACCACCCAGCCCAGCCATTCTCCTGCCACCGCCTCTGTGTGTGCTGCCCGGTCGGAGGAGACCCATTCCAGCCCTAGTGCCTGTGTGGAGTAACCCAGTCCTTACTTTATTGAAACAGAATTGAACCTATAAACTTCTCACATCTGCTGCTCAGTGACGTTACGGGGGAGAGCACCCTACACGGAGAGGATCTGCCTACCCGACTACCTACCTGGCCGGCAGCGAGTCCCCCTCCTGGACTCCATCGCCCCCTGTGCCGGTCATCTACCGAATAGTGACGCTTGGGAAAAACTTACCTGCTACCCACCTGTCCTGTGGAAAGAGTCCCCTCCTGACCCGTGGCCCCGGCCCTGGTTTGCACGGGTCGCCGCCCGCCTGTATTACGCCGAAAAGGGTCTACTTACCGGACGGGCGTTTGATTCCTTCCTCCTCTGTGGCAGCCAGTCACCCGGGCCCTCGCAGTGAACTCCTCGGCCTCCTCCTCCCTGGAAAGAGAAACGAAGCCCGCATTAAGAGTTTTAATTCTTGCTTTTATTCAATAAAGATTGTTACTTTTCGAAATTCTTCGTGTCTGCCTGGTCTCTGGTACGCTCCTCGAGGTGGTCCTGGGTTTGAGGGGTGGGTGCAGTCTGGCTTGGCCCCCCCGACCTGTGACACTAGCCTCCAATCAAACGCCATGTATGTAGATATTATGTTTATATAGTGGATCAATGCAAATAACACAATAGATGTTTTGGAAATTTTGATATTTATTGCCCCTCAACAGGCCACAACTGGGCAAAATTAAATTAAGCTTGTTAAGCTCGTCGCCATACCTGTCTCTCGTTGACTGACTGGCTTGTGTTGTTCCTTGTGTGTCCTGTCCTGCCCGACTATGCGTTATGATGGGTCGTTCGCAATTCATGAGCGTTAGCCGTTAGTGATGATGGGTCGTTCGCGAATGAGAGTTAGTGATGATGGATCGACTCGTTCGCGAATGAGCTTTTGATGGGTCGTTCGCGATTCGCGAATGAGCCGACTCTAAGAGCCGGCTCTTTTAGGTGAACGTTGGGAGCTGGCTCGCATATCTGAAGAGCCGACTCTATTTTTACAAATTTAGCCTATAGAAATTAAATAATTATGTAATACAAATTGAAATATTATAGTCAAAGTCATTTAAAGAGCCGTTTGTGAGCCAAAAGAGCCGGCTCTTTTCAGTGAGCTGAGTCAAAAGAGCCGAATGCCCATCACTACTATGTGTGCTTTCGAACACCCGCCCAACTCTACCTCTGATTGGCTTACAATGACATTTTACTCTACCTTATAGCCAATCGTCAGCATTTATGCGCTTGTCTCGTGCTCTGCCCACTAACCAAGGAAGAACAGTAAAAAAAGTATTTGCCTCTCGCTCCGAGATCTAGTTGGTCTGATGAAAAAAAAAACAGCTTCATCAGTTATAGTAACGCGCCGCATTTTTTGGCAGTAACGGTAACGGCGTTATTAAGATGAGAAGAGTAATCAATTAGATTACTCGTTACTGGAAAAAGTAATGCCGTTAGTAACGGCGTTATTTATAACGCCGTTATTCCCATCACTGGTATTAACCCTTACATATTTTAATTCTAGAACATGTTTGCAACTCATGCGTTTAAAATGTATGTGCTTTAACGATACACATTGTTTTAATGTATTTTTATATGTGATTATGAAAAGTACAACTTCAAATGTAAATGTGAAAGATCTCTTTTAAAATAAAAACACTGATCTCACCTCTGACTATGGCTTTTATTATACATTTTCTTTAAAAATATTAAAATATATTGTTTTTAATGTTTTTTCATCATTTTGAACATTTTTTACATTGAGCGCTAGTGATCGTGGGTGATTTTACACGTTCAGACCAAAGTGGGGGGAAAGGGGAGGAGTTAGCGTGGGAAGAAATTCCATGCACAGGTGTACAGGCCGGAAGTGGGAGGGATGGAGAAGGTTGAGCATCTTTGGGGATTTCCCACGGTCACGTGACCATTCCGGAAGGGGCGTGGTCTAGCGTGGGAATTCCCACGGCGTCATAAACGGGGAGGGGCGGGGCTTTATGGGGGGCAATAAAACTGTCAGTTTGACGAAAGCCGCCCTTATAACTCTCTCTACAGTCCCACTCTTTCATGAAGCCCGTCCTCGATCGCCTATGAGGGTCCGAGGGAAAACCTTCAGAAGTGGCTGTCTGGCTCTTGACTGGGATATATCTGTGATAAATCAAGAAGAGAACACAAAGCTTGATTTTACATGAACTACTACAACAACTACTATTAATAACAACAATAATATAATAATAGCCCCTCTCCACAGTAATTATTAATAGCATTTGAAATTTAGGTCTGCAGACATTTCTATTGAGACTCTTCCAGCTCTACTACTAGCCTAAATAACATCAGAATATGAATATCATGACTCATAATTCAATGTAAATAATACAACTTTAACAACTTAAAGACAGTATGTTTTTAATATTTGTTGTAATGCCATTTTTTATGAATGAACGATATTAATACAGATACTGATGTCTCTATGAAATTGCTTTTTTTAAAACATTAATGATAGACATTCAACATTACAGTATAATTGAAAGCTACTGTATATCAATTTCAACATTTATTAGGCAATGGAAAATAATAACTTTTAATTTAAGTGAACTGAACACAATCTTCACATAACCCATTAGAAATAAATGTTGTATGTACATGTGGCCTTCCTACCTGTCTAACAGATAGGAAATATACAGAAATTGAATAAAGTTATCAAACAGTCTGCCCTGCATAAATAAATTATACATAGATTAATCCTTATTAAAGCTACAATTTTCTGATACCTTTTGTTCTTTTATTAACTTTAATAACAGACATCGCAGCAACTGGTTTATTAGGCTACTGTGACTTTAAGATCTGTCGCTGCCTAACGTTATTTAACAAGTTTAAGACCGCTCTTATGAGAATACTCAACAAAACCAACATTTTGACATAATTATGTGTTATTGTTCATTCAAGCGCGAAAGAGAACTCCATTCTGGTGTTGTGTGTGTGTGTCACATCAGGACATAGCATCCATTTCATTAACAAGGGTAACCTGAACAGTCTTGTCTATTTACCTTCCCCTGCTGGCCCAGGACCATCACTGATTCCGGCTGCTCCTCGCTGTGCTCTGCGAGATCCTCTGCCTCACTTTGGACATTATCTTCAAGTGTATTCTCCCTCCTGCCTTATCCTCAGACCTACACTCCCCTGTGCGACATTTCTTCTTAAAAAAATTTGAGATGCTTGTCGATCTTCTCTTCATCCTCTACAAATTGATATAGCACAGTGTGACTAGTCATAGCTAGTAAACTAACTTTGCAGCTCTAGCGTTATCAGCGCTAGCGTTATCAGCGCTGTTAATTCAACACTGTAAAAACTTAACTGAGGAAAAGTTAAAGGGATAGTTCACCCAAAAATGAAAATTCTGTCAGTATTTACTCATGTTGTTCAACGGCGTAAGACCTTCGTTCATCTTCAGAACACGAATTAAGATATTTCTGATTAAATCTGAGAGCTGGATCACTCCTCCATAGGCTTCTAAGGGATTGACACTTGTTCCCCGAAAAGTTATTAAAGACATTGTTAAAATAGTCCAAGTGACTAAAGTGACTCAATCTTAAGTTTATCAAGCGAAACAAAACAAAAAACAAACAAAAATAACGACTTTATTTCAACTATTCATTTCCTTCTCTGTGGGCCTTGAGTGAGTTAGCATAGTGTGATAGCGTAGAGCTACGTCACACGCAGGCTCACTATTGGCCGACGCTGGTCATGTGGGTGATGCGTGTGACGTACAACACAGAATCGCTGCGCTGTTACACTAGTGAACTCACTCGAGGCCCACAGAGAAGGAAATGAATAGTTGAAATAAAGTCATTGTTTTTGTTTGTTTTTGCGCACAAAAAGTATTCTCGTCGCTTGATAAACTTAAGATTGAGCCACTGTAGTCACTTGGACTATTTTAACGATGTCTTTAATAACTTTTCGGGGAACAACCAGAAATAATCACAACCAGGCTTCTTAGGAACTGGTGTAATGGCAGTGGTTTTTAATTCTGGAGGAACTATTCCAGAACTCAGTGATGAATTCACAATTATAGCCATATGAGAGCTGATTGGTTCAAGGCAGTTCTTAAAGGGTAACTAAACCCCTGGTCAGAGCCTGACTCCACCCACTGGCAATATTTGAAAAATGCTGGAAAAGTGGGCGGAGCCCAGCGGAGGGGGGCGTGCACCTGAGACGCATCTCTCTGTAGGCGAGGGCGGGGTTAACTGGTACTCTCTGACGTCAGAACCACAACATCCAATAGGAAAATTCAACTGCAGTAGCCACCGCTCAACCTGAAGAGGGCAGTACTCAGACGCTTCTACACCAT
Organism: Gila orcuttii; assembly: GCA_026230005.1. Taxonomy (NCBI): domain Eukaryota; kingdom Metazoa; phylum Chordata; class Actinopteri; order Cypriniformes; family Leuciscidae; genus Gila; species Gila orcuttii. The sequence goes on from JAPDVR010000007.1 coordinate 1,867,930, forward strand.
ATATTGTAGAATTAAAACACTTTAAACCCAAATGTCAAAAAATGTACTGGAATCAATGAACAGCATTTATGAAGCTCCATTCTTACAGATCATTAACTAAAAAAAGTTGTTTTAGTGTTTAGTTAACCTTTAATAACTGAGCCGGGAACCAGATCTAAAATATTAGTAGTTGAATTCATGGGCTTAACTGTACTAACAATAAACTCATTTCAAAGTATGAAAAGATAGTAGTCGGAGGATTGAAAGGACTGAATATTAACTACCTCAACTGGAGTGATGGTGGTTAAAGAGCTGTATATGTCATCAATCTTACCAGTGAAATAATTAAGAAACTTATTACACTGGTCAACAAGGGAGTGAACAATGTCCTTAGTTAGTTTAAGAAGTTTATCAACAGTCTTAAACAAAGACTTGGAATTTGTTGCAGCATTTCCAATGATGCTTGAATAATAGTTGTTGCGTGCAGTATTCAGGGCAGGATGGTAAGAAGACTATTGTTGGGTGTAGAGAAGCCTATGTACCGTCAGGACAGATTTTTTGAACTGCCTTCCAGCAGCTTTCATTAAACGTAACTCCGGAGTATACCATGGACAGGGTTTTCTAAATGTAATAACCCGCTCTCGCACAGATGCAAATTATATAATGTATAACTTTTCCAAAAAAGTATCCGATTTGAGTAAAATATAGTGACCGGACCTCTTGGAACTTTCATTGAAACCCCTGTTCAATGACATCATTGCGAAAACACCCTTTTGGAATCTACGAGGTGACATTTATAACACATAAGTATGTAATACGGGTGTCTGTATATAATAAACACAGTGTGTGAGTGGCATTGATGACACCACAAACAAGCAGCGTCCTCCGCCCTCAGACCAGTGAAAGCCCCAGCTCAGCACACCTCAGGGAAGCTGCGTTTGTCTTTCAGCGGACTTAAGCTCTGAAAGATCATCTGTATTATATTCTCTAGCTGCATCAGGCAATCCCAGCATGCACTACAGAACGGTGCTGATGTACACTGAAATAGGCTGTTTCGTAGCGTGCGTCTGCGGCTGGATCTTGATCTGCTCCACTATGCCCACGGAGTACTGGACTTACTCTGAGGTGGCCAGTTTAGTCCTCACGTCTTCCCACTACTTCTCCAACCTCTGGAAAGACTGTCTCTCCGACTCCACCGGTGTGTCGGACTGCAAGGAGTTCCCGTCGCTGCTGGCTCTGCAAAGTAAGTGTTACCGAGAGCTTCTTCAGTCTCAGTGATGTCTCAGGCTGGCTGTTGTGTTCTGTTCTGTTAGTAGGGAGTAAAAAAAAAAATGAACTAATACTGACGTTTCATGACGATCACGAGAAGAGGGGCCGGTTGTTGCATTATATGTGGTTATTATGATACAAAAATTATAAATCATTGTTTTGGCTACAAGAAATTAAAGTTGCTGAATTTCATCCTTTTTATATACATGCCGTCAAACCAAAAATTATTCAGACACCAGATATCATTTTTGATATTGTTTTACTAGTGTGTGCAGGACACTATAGTTCATTTATGTTAGAGGGGAGAGCAAAATAAAGTAAACTGTGATATATTATACCCAAATATTCTTCATACAGTGACTAACAGTAAAATTTATACAAATTTGGGAGCAAAAATTATTGGGAAACTTTGAGCTGATCATGTTTTGCTGAAGTGTTTTTTCTTTAATTGCTAATGCAACTTTTTACAGCACAGACTGAACAACATGAAGCATTGCTTGGTAATTGGTTGAGCTAAACTGGTATTATCTAATTGTGTAGTTAAATTTAACAGCTTTAATAACTCTGAGTTCTTGTCATATTTAATTACCATTTTATAAACTATTGCAAATCAACTGTGATAATGTGAGAAATGTTGAAGGTGTCTGAATAAATTTTAGTTTGTATTATACTTGATTGTGTCCGTGGGGAATTGATTGGATGGTTGTGGTTTGCTATTGGCTGATCTCATGTGAGTGACAGGTTATAGGCCCGCCCTTGTCATCAGAGAAGAGAACGTCTCGGTTACGTATGTAACCCTCGTTCCCTGAGTAGGGAACGGAGACGTTCCGTCGCAGGACGACGAATGGGGTTTCGCTTAGGAAGCCTATCAACTTCGAGTATTACAAAACGAGCCAATGGCAAAGAAATGCCATGGGTCTGCGGAATTTGCATAGCGTATCTCCGCCTTACCTCGTGGGTATAAAAGGTGGACGCCGGCAACATGCAGATATGTTTCTTCGCTGAGGAGCCAAGACTGAGCTCAGGCGATCCCCGCGGTACAGCGGAAAGTGGCAGACAGACGGAACGTCTCCGTTCCCTACTCAGGGAACGAGGGTTACATACGTAACCGAGACGTTCCCTTTCGTTGTCACTCCGAGTTCCGTCGGAGGACGACGAATGGGGTTATAGTCTAATCACGCCACCTTCTTAGCTGTCTTCCAGTGCCCTGCGTAAATCTGAGCTCCCTGTCGTGAGACTAGCACGGACGAAGGACTCCTATTTAGCACAGGAATACCAAAGTACACTGGGGAGCATATCCCACAAATTTTAGGGGAAATATGCAATTATTGCCAACCCAGAGGGGGGGGGGGGCTTAGAGAGTACACATATGACCCGAAGGATGCATATGGAGAACACTGGGGTGTCCAGCCGCAGGTGGAATATTTCAACCCCAGGGGGGGCAAGGTGGCTTGCCAAGGGAAAGACACATGCTCGAGAGAGGCTTACAGTGGAAATACACATGTGGGGGTCGCTCAGGGGAGGGACCATGCACACGAGAGGCACCTAGCTGACGCGCAGGCAATAGACACTGGCGCCGACGTCAGAAGTACTGGAGGAACTCAGGGCTTTCGGAGAAGCTCACCTGAGGAGAATATCGCACGTATCCAGTCCGTGGAGTGGAATGGCGAGCAAGCGAAGACACCTGAGCGGGTCCAGTACTAGCTAGTTGAAGCGAGTACATGAGAGGACACTGGCTCCACTCGGAGATTATAGAATCTGGCGAATGTGTTCGGTGTCGCCCAGCCTGCAGCTCTGCAGATGTCTGTTAGCGAGGCGCCATGCGCTAGAGCCCAAGAGGACGCCACACTCCGGGTGGAGTGGGCAGTCACACCAAGGGGGCATGGTCGACCTTGCTGCTGGTATGCCAAAGCAATGGCGTCCACTATCCAGTGAGACAACCTTTGCTTGGAGAGAGCCTTTCCCTTCAGCTTCCCACCATAACAGACAAAGAGCTGGTCTGAGGTCCTGAAACACTGCGTCCTGTCTACATCGGCGCGAAGACCGCGTACTGGACAGAGCAGTGCCAAGGCTGGGTCTGCCTCCTCCAGGGGCAGCGCTTGCAGGTTCACCACCTGGTCCCGGAAGGGAGTGGTAGGAACCTTGGGCACATATCCAGGCCGGGGTCTCAGGATCACGTGAGAGTAAGCCGGCCCGAATTCCAGGCACGCTTCGTCAACGGAGAATGCGTGCAGGTCCCCTACCCTCTTGATGGAGGCCAATGCAACCAGGAGCACTGTCTTCATTGACAGAAATTTAAGCTCGACTGATCGCAGAGGCTCAAAGGGAGCACTCCGCAGGGCAGTTAAAACCACTGAGAGGTCCCAAGAGGGAACGAGAGGAGGGCGAGGAGGATTTAGTCTCCTCGCTCCTCTCAGGAACCTGACGATCAGGTCGTGCTTCCCCAAGGACTTACCAGCAACAAAGTCGTGTTGTGCGGCAATAGCGGCGACATAGACTTTGAGGGTGGAGGAAGACAGCCTTTGCTCCAACCCATCTTGTAGGAAGGAAAGCACGACACTGATCGAACATCTCCAGGGGTCTTCTCGGCGAGAAGAGCACCAGCTGACGAAGAGGTTCCAGTTCAACGCATAGAGACGCCTCGTGGACGATGCTCTAGCGGAAGTGAAGGTAGCCACCACCGGTGGTGGTAGGGTACTCAAACCTGCCTCGTCCCGTCCAGGAGCCACACATGGAGGTTCCAAAGATCAGGACGAGGGTGCCATAGGGTGCCCCGTCCCTGAGAAAAGGAGGTCCTTCCTCAGAGGTATGGGCCAGGGAGGTGCTGTCGCGAGGAGAATCAGTTCGGAGAACCAGGTCCTGGTGGGCCAGTACGGCGCAACCAACATGACCTGCTCCTCGTCCTCCCTGACCTTGCGCAAGTCTGCGCAAGAAGGCTCACTGGGGGAAACGCATACTTGCGGCCCTGCGGCCAGCTGTGCGCCAGAGCATCCGTGCCGAGCGTGCCCTCGGTCAGGGAATAATACTGGGCGCAATGGGTCGAGTCGTGGGAGGCAAACAGATCTATCTGTGCGTCCCCGAACTGGTCCCAAATCAGCTGGAGCCGCCATTCTCCCGGGAGGGGCTGAAACCGTGAGGGCTCGTCGGCTGCACAGTTCAGGGCTCCGGGGATATAAATGGCACGAAGCGACCTCAGATGCTTCTGGCTCCAAAAGAGGAGGTGGCGGGCGAGTTGCGACATACGGCGGGAGCGCAGACCACCTTGATGGTTGAATTACGCTACAGGGCGGTATTGTCTGATCGGACTAGTACGTGTTGGCCCTTGAGCACGGCCCGGAAGCGGCGCAGGGCAAGACGTACAGCCAGCAACTCAAGGCAATTGACGTGCCAAAGGCACTGGGGTCCTGTCCAGGAGCCCGCGGCAGCACGTCCATTGCACATGGCACCCCAGCCCGTGGCGGAGGCATCTGTCGTAACAACAACATGCCGGTAAGCTCGTTCCAGGGGCACTCCGGCCCGTAGAAACCTGAGGTTCGACCACGGGGTGAAGGTCAGACGGCAGGTCGGAGTAACTGGTACTCGGAAGGTGCCGTGTTGCCATGCCCAGCTCGGGACTCGGTCGCGAAGCCAAAGCTGAGGCGGTCTCATATGAAGCAATCCGAGCGGCGTTGCCGCGGCTGCAGATGCCATATGCCCCAGGAGCCTCTGAAAAAGTTTCAGTGGGACCACACTCTTGCCCTCGAACTGTCTCAGGCAAGTCAGCAGTGACTGCGCGCGCGCTAGTAAGCTGCGCGGACATGGCGACCGAGTCGATGTCCACACCGAGAAAAGAGATCCTCTGCACGGGGCAAAGTTTGCTCTTCTCCCAGTTGACCCGAAGGCCCAGACGGGCTAGGTGCCGGAGCACTAGGTCCCTGTGTTCGCAAACCTGATCTCGAGAGTGAGCTAGGATCAGCCAGTCGTCGAGATAGTTCAGGATGCGAACCCCGTGTGCTCCGGCACCAATACCGCCCTGTGCGAACAAGGGCTGCCTCGACGACCTTTGTGAAGACGCGAGGAGACAGGGCTAACCCGAATGGGAGAACCGCATACTGATATGCCTGCCCCTCGAAAGCAAACCGTAGGAACGGTCTGTGTCGAGGGAGAATGGAGACATGAAAGTAGGCGTCCTTCAGGTCGATCGCTGCAAACCAATCCTGAGGCCGCACACATTCGAAAATGCGCTTGGCCGTGAGCATTTTGAACGGCAGCCTGTGAAGGGAGCGGTTCAGCACACGCAGGTCCAGGATTGGCCGTAACCCACCGGTTTTCTTCGGGACAATGAAGTACGGGCTGTAGAAGCCGGACCTCATTTCGGCTGGAGGGACAGTCTCGATCGCACCCTTCGCCAGCAGGGTGGCAACCTCCGCTCTCATGATAGGGGCATTGCCACCGACCATAATGGAGCGGACTCCCCTGAAGCGGGGAGGAGACCGCGCGAACTGAATCGCGTAGCCGAGCCTGATCGTCCGCGCGACCCAGCGGGACAGGTTGGGAAGCTCTAACCAGGCTCCCAAGAACTGTACCAGCGGGGTCACGCGAACCACAGGCTTCCCGCCGGTGGGGCAGCGAGGCGGTATGACTGGCCCGGACGTGGACGGCATAGCGGCCCGGTGTGGGGGCACAGTCATAGACCGCGTCCTGACAGAGGAGACCAGGGAAGGACGAACGTTCCACGGGGGTCTGCTCTGCCAGGGGTCTGGCGACAGAGGGGGATGAGAGCTGCACGGTCCGGGGACGGCGCGTGCTGTCATCCGGCTCTGGGACAGAGGGGGACGAGGAGAGCACGGCTTGTGGGCGGCGCTCTGAGTCGTCCGAGAACTCTGTCTTCCCAGAGACGGGAGAGTCAGTTCTTAAGAGAATAAGGATTTTTCCCCGGCCCTCCACCAGGGAAGGAGTGGTCCTGCTACCAACTCCTGGAAGAACTGAGTCCCATCTCTGAGGAGCCCGACTCAGGAGCGCCGCTTAACCCGGCACGTAGCGGGGGGCGGGGCTGGAGAGGGCTGAGGCGTCCGCCCGCGGCTTCCAGAGCCGGCCCGTCTTTTTAAACGGGCGGGGTGGGAGCCGCGGGGGGGCGCCCTCGGCGGTGGGCAGACCGAGGGATCTGAGCGGACGGCGGGGCCATCGGGACAGAATCAACGTCAGTCTGCACATGGGCGGTTGAGAGCTGTTGGGCAAAGTTCTCAACCGCACCGCCGAAGAGGCCGACCTGGGATATGGGAACGTCGGACAGACGGGGCCGCGCGACATTCAGCACATCAAACAGGTTCAGCCACAGAATGGTAGGCATCACCTGACCCAGGGAGCGTACGGCCACTTTCGTCGCTCGGAGAGCAAGGTCAGTGGCGGCACGCGACTCAGTGAAGAGCCCTGGGTCAGTCCCGCCCTCGTGCAAGTCCATGAGCATCTGGGTCGGGGACCAGGAGAATGGCCATGGCCTGCAGAGAGGCGGCTGCCAGTCCCGTGGTGCTATAGGATCTCACCACAAGTGTAGACGGAAACTACAGACCACGAGCGGGTGCTTAGGATTGCGCCGAGAAGAAGCACTCTGAGGACACATATCATCGCAACAGAGCGTTCAGCCGGGGGAACCCCAGTGTACCCATGGCAGCGGCCCCATCGAGGGGGGAAAGGCGGATGAGATCAGCGAGCGGTCCGAGAAAACCAGGGGGTCTTCTGGGACTTCGAGATCTCATCATGCACGTCCGGGAGGGAAGGTATTGGGGTTTGCCGTGGACGAGGGTCGGCGGCCTTACCCAAAAACCAATCGTCCCAGGAAAGCATGGCCGTCATCTCTGGATCAGACTCAGGCACAGCCGTATGCACACCAGAAGGAGGCAGCTGTGACGAGTCGTCACTTCCCAGAGAATCAAACCCACCTTGTGAAGCTGCTACAAACCTAGTATCATCCTCTGTAGCTTTAAATGAAACACACGGGCCACCAGGGGGTAGACTCGTGGGAATCACCTATTCACTAGCGGGCACCGCCATTGAGGGGAGGCTGGGGTCACGGACACGGAGTCGGCGCCTTGTTCCAGACCAACACCCTCAGGTCACCCTGGCCACCCGCCGAAGATCGGGGGGTGGATGAGGGGACTCTCACTCTTGCGAGTTCACCGAGTCTCGACCTATAAGACGCGATGATCATGTTCCCACAGAGAGAACATGAGTCATCCACGAGCGCTGCTCTAGCATGATCAAGCCCAAACATACTAGACAACGCTCGTGCCCATCAGAGTCCGATACCAAGCTGCCGCAACCATTCGTTTTTTTTTTTTTTTTTTTAATGCACGGGCAAGCCGTCTTTAAAAAGACGTGCCGCGCGCGCTCTTTTAGAGAGAAATCTCAAGTGTTGAAGCGCCCGGGGAAGCACGCACTCTCTGATGAACCACTGCAGAGATAAGCAGGAAGCACGCGCTCGCCGGAGATCGCCGTCACACCAACACTCGAGGCACTCGTTCGTGAAGCTGATAATTCAGAGTTGGCTTGTGGAGAGAAGAATACACTTGGCTCCGAAGCGAAAACATATCTGCATGTTGCCGGCGTCCTCCTTTTATACCCACGAGGTAAGGCGGAGATACGCTATGCAAATTCCGCAGACCCATGGCATTTCTTTGCCATTGGCTCGTTTTGTAATACTCGAAGTTGATAGGCTTTCTAAGCGAAACCCCATTCGTCGTCCTCCGACGGAACTCGGAGTGACAACGAAAGGGAACTCATTGTGATTCAAGATTATTAATACAACAATGATGTGCACCGATTATCATTTAGAATGGGTTTGCAAAATATTCATCACATAATACAATATTACTGCATTGTGAAAAACACCAAATAAATAAATAAATGTGAGTATTGTTGTGTCCATCTTTCCACAGCACACATTCATCTGTGCCGATCTCTCGTCATCACATCCATAACCCTGGGATTCTTCGGATCCGCTCTGGCTTTGGTGGGGATGAGGTGCACAAAACTCGGAGGCTCTGAAACTGTGAATGCAAGAATAACCTTCGCTGCCGGCATCAACTACTTGTTCTCAGGTAAAGCGTGCGGTGGCCAGCCGGTCCAGCATGCTCTGCTCCTCTGATCTCTTCTTCTCCTCTGCTCCTCTGAACTCTTCTGTCCCTCTGAACTCTTCTGCTCCTCTGAACTCTTCTGCTCCTCTGAACTCTTCTGCTCCTCTGAACTCTTCTGCTCTTCTGCTCCTCTGAACTCTTCTGAACTCCTCTGATCCTCTGAACTCTTCTGCTCTTCTGCTCCTCTGATCCTCTGAACTCCTCTGATCCTCTGAACTCTTCTGCTCTTCTGCTCCTCTGATCCTCTGAACTCCTCTGATCCTCTGAACTCTTCTGCTCTTCTGCTCCTCTGATCCTCTGAACTCTTCTGCTCCTCTGATCCTCTGAACTCTTCTGCTCTTCTGCTCCTCTGATCCTCTGAACTCTTCTGCTCCTCTGCTCCTCTGAACTCTTCTGCTCTTCTGCTCCTCTGAACACTTCTTCTCCTCTGCTCCTCTGAACTCTTCTGCTCTTCTGCTCCTCTGAACACTTCTTCTCCTCTGCTCCTCTGAACTCTTCTGACCTCTTCTGCTCCTCTGAACTCTTCTGCTCTTCTGCTCCTCTGAACTCTTCTGAACTCTTCTGCTCCTCTGAACTCTTCTGCTCTTCTGCTCCTCTGATCCTCTGAACTCTTCTGATCCTCTGAACTCTTCTGCTCTTCTGCTCCTCTGATCCTCTGAACTCCTCTGATCCTCTGAACTCTTCTGCTCCTCTGCTCCTCTGCTCCTCTGAACCCTTCTGCTCTTCTGCTCCTCTGATCCTCTGAACTCCTCTGATCCTCTGAACTCTTCTGCTCTTCTGCTCCTCTGATCCTCTGAACTCTTCTGCTCCTCTGCTCCTCTGAACTCTTCTTCTCCTCTGCTCCTCTGAACTCTTCTGTCCCTCTGAACTCTTCTGCTCCTCTGAACTCCTCTGATCCTCTGAACTCTTCTGCTCCTCTGCTCCTCTGATCCTCTGAACTCTTCTGCTCTTCTGCTCCTCTGATCCTCTGATCCTCTGATCCTCTGAACTCTTCTGCTCTTCTGCTCCTCTGATCCTCTGAACTCTTCTGCTCCTCTGCTCCTCTGATCCTCTGAACTCTTCTGCTCCTCTGATCCTCTGAACTCTTCTGCCCTTCTGCTCCTCTGAACTCTTCTGAACTCTTCTGCTCCTCTGAACTCTTCTGCTCTTCTGCTCCTCTGAACTCTTCTGAACTCTTCTGCTCCTCTGAACTCTTCTGCTCTTCTGCTCCTCTGATCCTCTTAACTCTTCTGCTCCTCTGAACTCTGAACTCTTCTGATCCTCTGATCCTCTGAACTCTTCTGATCCTCTGAACTCTTCTGCTCCTCTGATCCTCTGAACTCCTCTGATCCTCTGAACTCTTCTGCTCCTCTGAACTCTTCTGCTCCTCTGCTCCTCTGATCCTCTGAACTCTTCTGTCCCTCTGAACTCTTCTGCTCCTCTGAACTCTTCTGCTCCTCTGAACTCTTCTGTCCCTCTGAACTCTTCTGTCCCTCTGAACTCTTCTGCTCCTCTGAACTCTTCTGCTCCTCTGAACTCTTCTGCTCCTCTGCTCTTCTGCTCCTCTGAACTCTTCTGCTCCTCTGAACTCTTCTGTCCCTCTGAACTCTTCTGTCCCTCTGAACTCTTCTGCTCCTCTGAACTTTTCTGTCCCTCTGAACTCTTCTGCTCCTCTGAACTCTTCTGCTCCTCTGCTTTTCTGCTCCTCTGAACTCTTCTGTCCCTCTGAACTCTTCTGCTCCTCTGAACTCTTCTGCTCCTCTGATCTCTTCTACTCCTCTGAACTCTTCTGCTCCTCTGAACTCTTCTGCTCCTCTGATCCTCTAAACTCTTCTGCTCCTCTGAACTCTTCTGCTCCTCTGAACTCTTGTGTCTCCAGGTCTCTGCGGGATGCTGGCGTACAGCTGGTACGGCCACAAGGTGATTTCGGAGTTCATGGATCCCAACTACAAGGCCAAAAAGTGAATATTTCAGGACAGAAATGAAATGTGCAGTTGATGCGGGTCAGGGTTGTAACGGGGTTTCTTGTGGCGCCAGGTTTGAGCTGGGAGCGGCGCTGTTTGTGGGATGGGGCGGATCGGCGCTCCTGCTGGCCGGAGGACTCGTGTACAGCGTCACTGCAGGGAAACAGGCCTGCCAGTCCAGGTGCCAGTCTGATGACAGTAACCCACACAATCTGATGACAGTAACCCACACAATCTGATGACAGTAACCCACACAATCTGATGACAGTAACCCGTACCTCTGAGTGAACCGCTCAAACACACGAGTGATACTGTGCGTTGACAAATGAAGCCTATTTTTCAACCAAGTGCCTTGAGATTCACCCTTCAATACAACATGGAGATACACTTTATTTTAAGGTGTTTTTGTTACAGTGTAATACTGAATAATATTAATTGGCATGTGCTTACTATAGGGTTATGGTTTTTACAGTCTTACAGAGTGCTTACCTAAGAAAGTATTGGGTAAAATGAAGATAACTACATGGGTTAAGATCAGGTTTACCTAGTGTCATGCTCTGAGACTTGGGTGAAGATCCAAATGCAGTTTTATTGGGGCAATCCAAAATCATAATCCATGTTAGTGATGGTACAGTTGATACTGGGGCTCCGATGCAGTTTTCACAACACTATTGAATCACACACGGCACCGATGCTTGTATTGAAATGACAACACCACGTGATTGACGACGTTTGAAGCTTCGATCGTCATGCAGTATCGGAAGGTCGAAACAATTGGTTTAAAAAAATTGGCGCTTCGCGAGATCGCGACCCCATCTGATGCATAACAGGGAAAAAATGATCGAGGCAGCATTATTTATTTAAATGCACTATATACACTATAACAAATTGTCAAAAAAATAAATAAATAAAAAACACCACTCAAACATTTTTTTAACTACTCTCATCTATTACAAATTATGATCACATACTTGTATATTTTATATTATGACATGAGTTGTGGTCTCATTGGCACACATTAATTTAGATGATATTATATCAGATTAGATAACTGTGTTGATCCCAGATTGATTCCACTCTTGTATATCATGGACTTCTGAAGCTTTGTTTGGTCACATGGCTTTTTCTGCTCTGCAGGGATTTGTTAAATATTGTGGAGAAAATAAGTCTGACCACCAGATGTCGCTGATGCACATTGTGTTAGAAGCTTTGAGTAATAAACCCGAACCCTAACCTAACAATACTAATACTCTAATGAGAGTTAGTTGACATGTAGGTCATGACATGTAGTTGCAAAGTTACTTATAGTCAGTAGAATGTCTGAAGTGAACCATTGAAATAAAGTATAGTTTTTATGAATTTTCTACTAAGATGTCCTGCTACTGAACATGCTTCAATGTTTGTGCCTTCAGCTCCAAGACCCAAGAGAAGTCATATGAGAGTCGTTCCTCTGAGGCGAAGCAGGAGACGCTGTACACTGGTCCGCCGTCGCCCGTCCCGGACAGAGATGAGCCCAAGCCCAAGCCCAGCAGACCTGCTAAAGGCCTTCACAGTGTGGAGGCCTACGTCTGATATCCTCCTTTTACCATGCGCTTATCTGGAAAACCTCTTTATTGGTAGTGTAAAGCATTCAGTGAATCTTTCATCTTTCTTTTTTAACATCATCAACATAGTGATCAAGACACAGAATTAATTGTTTTCCAGGAATGAATTGGAGTGACTCCAGTCTATCCTGATGATGGGTGATGCTCTTCAAATCTCCATTATCTCTCAGATTTTAGTCATGTTTCATCTTTATTCCCGTTTCAGCTGTATTGTTCACCGCTGTTCCATGTTAGTCCGTCAGCGTGTGTGTGGTTTATCACTGATGAAGCGGAAGAGATGCGATGTCAAATACAGACGCTTTCATGAAGCAACAGAAACACTTCATTCAGACCTTCATGTACTGGGTAATACAGAGCCAACTTTCTGTCATAATCAGTTGTTAACAAACACTTTTCATTACTTTAATGAAATCATTGTTTCTGCCTTAAATTATTACATTGTTTAAATGCATACATTTTTAGCTAACTGATTTTTTATGGAGGTAGTTTTGTTTCTTTATTCAATCAAAAAAAATATTTTCAATTAAAAAAACCTTCACTTCAATAAAAGAAAAACTTTTCAATCAAAGAAAAAAAGTATTTGAATCCAAAAATATATTTGAGACTCAAAAAAATACATTTGAACACTGCTTTTCTTTGATTGAAAATGTTTTCTTTGATAGAAGTCCGTTTTGTTTTGTTTAAAGCAACCTTTTTAATTGAAGTAACATTGTTTTTTGATTGGACCATATAATAGTTAGGACATTTGTGTCTTTATCATTCAATCAAAAAAGAAGTTGCTTCAAACAAACAAACAACAGAATCAATAAAAAAGTCACTTCAATGAAAAGATAAACATTTTCAAATATAGAAAATCGTTTTTGAATGCAAATAAAATATTTGAGACTTCAAAAAATTGCATTTGAACACTTTAAAAAAAAATTATTTTACAAATAATTGTAACACTCATTTGATCATCAGTTCACTACCCCCTGTACTTGGCCGCTGCAAGGCTCACAGAGATAGATCTGTAGCTTCAGGAAAATGAACTTCACGGCTGCTCCCTCCACTTGCTGGCAAAAAGCTTGCTGGCGAGTGGCGAACATGACTTCTTTGTCAGAAAGATGTCGTTGGTGTAGACACTTGTCAATCAAACATGTCTGACCAATAGAGAAGCACCCGCCCACTGCGGAACGTTTGTGTCAGAATGATTCAATCAAAAAAATTTGAACTTCAAAACTTTTTGCACTTCAAAAAAAAAAAGATTCAATCAAAACAATTTGAACTTCTACATTTTTTTCACTTCAAATAAAAAAATATATATATATAAAAATAAATTCTCTTCAATACTTTTTTTATTCACGGGGTAATTTTTTTTTTTGCATTTGAACAGTTTTTTCTTTGATTGAAAATATTTCTTTTGATTGAAACAACTTTGTTGTAATTGAATGATTAAGACACAAATGTCCTACCCATGTATGGCCCAAACACAAAAAAGATTACTTCAATCAAAGAGAACATTTTCAATAATAAAAAAAAAGTGTTCAAATGCAATTTTTGGAGTCTAAAATATTTTATTTGCATTCAAAAACGATTTTCTATATTTGAAAATGTTTATCTTTTCATTGAAGTGACTTTTTATTGATTCTGTTGTTTGTTTGTTTGAAGCAACTTCTTTTTTGATTGAATGATAAAGACACAAATGTCCTACCCATTATATGGTCCAATCAAAAAACAATGTTACTTCAATTAAAAAGGTTGCTTTAAACAAAACAAAACGGACTTCTATCAAAGAAAACATTTTCAATCAAAGAAAAGCAGTGTTCAAATGTATTTTTTTGAGTCGCTACTTTTTTTCTTTGATTGAAAAATTTTTTTTTTATTGAAGTGAAGGTTTTTTTAATTGAAAATATTTTTTTGATTGAATAACAAAGAAACAAAACTACCTCCATAATTTTGTATATGTACATTTCTGACGTACATAACTTAGACAGTTTCCTCTGATAACAGATCACTCGAAATTGTAATGTGGACTCTCTGTAAAGCTGCATTGAAACGTGTATTGTGAAAAGCACTATGCAAATGTGAATTGAATATAAAGTTCAAAACAATCCTACACTACTTTAATACTAATAAAGTGGGTCTATATATGTTTTATGTTTTATTTTGATAAACACGACCGGATATGACACAATATAACATTGAGGTTACATGAAGAGATTTTACTGTTATAAAAACGAATTGAGGATCAGCTGAGCTGAATGTATCAGAATAAACAGTTTAGCAGATTTTAGAAGGTTATTTAGTTTTTCGAAGATTTGCTTTTTAAAACACCTGCACACACTAAATATATGCCTATGACCACATGTATTTGTATATTTTCGGTCTAGTGCTTCTCATGTAACTTGGCTTCTGATGTATATTTTTAATAAAAATAGTGAATTCTAAGCACCCCAAAGTTCATGAATCAAGGTAAAAAATTCAAGAAAACACGTCTTAGACTACATGAGGCAACAGAACAATCACGTCTTGATTTATTGTCATTTCAAAGACAGAACATTTCAGAGGATCTCTTTCAGAATGCATTACACTTCTCTTAGTCAAAATATCAGTTTCTTATAATCAAAGCACTGAGGCTGATTTCTTCCTGAGGTTACGGTCATCACATTGATCATCATGGGCTGTGGGATCATGTGGACCACTTGACATGGACAGTGCTGAAGTTCCAGCGGTCCGGATGGCCCATGTGCGGGAGGTCTCTGTACGGCGAGCGGCTCCACTGGAACACAGGCGTCTGATCCCATGTGGGACCGCTGACTGCTAACAGCTCGAGCTGCTGGAACAGGCCGAAGCTCGTCATCTGCAGGAGAACAGGAGCGTTAGAACACTTAAAACATCTGGAGGAAAACAGGAGCGTTACAACACTCAAAATATCTGCAGGAGGACAGAATAAATAAAATCTTGGTCATCTAATCCTCTTCTAGTCGACTAATGTTTAATTGAGTATTAGGCGGCAGCCCTAATAATTTTTTATTTCTTATCCGATAAGACGACGTGCATAAACTATGATAGAAACACATTTACTGAATACAAATCCTCCTGTGACTTTGTCTCAGCGACAGCTGTAATTGGATAACTGGAGTAACCAGTGGACCAATGGCGTCGCAGCATCTCTAATGTTGGTTTTGTATTTCTGAAATGCCGGAGTTGATGTGTGTGATCAGAATGATTGGGTTTAATTCCCTCCAGAAGCGTCTCACACACACACGAGTGTGTTCCCGAACACCAGCATCCAAACGCAAGAGAACATGACAGCGTTTATTGTGTTTCATCCAGTGTTGGGAAAGTTCATTTTCTACATGAACTAGTTCAAAGTTCAGTTCACACATTTCAAAATGAACTAGTTCAGTTCATAGTTCATACTTAAAATTTTGAACTAGTTTATAGTTTTTTTTTCTCCCATATGTTGCTGCGAGCTATTATTTTTCAAAATTATTACCAGTGACACACACACACATGCACGCACACGTGACTTGTTTAAATACATTTATGTTGTTAATAAATAACAATAAATTGTTGTTGTACCAGTAATATCTCCAAGTTTTGTTTTTCACAGTAGAAATTTAGGAAGTTTCACAGTAGGAAAGTTTGCACAGAAATGTAAGATTTTTCCTATCCTCACCGACCTTGTCATAAAACGTCCTCGGGTTACGACTGTAACCCTTGTTCCCTGAGAAAGGGAACGAGGACTGCGTCGAATGACACTTTGGGGGAACGCCCCTCAGCGTAGCGCCTCTGAAGTATGAATGAAACTAAGCCAATCTCTGATTGGTGTTGCGTCATGACGTAATGTGTGACGGCATACAAGCGGAAGCTATAAAGGACGCCAGCACACATGAGATGTAAGCTTCTGTGATGAAGCAAGCGCTCCCAGGCAGGGGAAGGCATGGCGAAGGGACGCAGTCCTCGTTCCCTTTCTCAGGGAACAAGGGTTACAGTCGTAACCCGAGGACGTTCCCTTTTGAGGGAACATGGACTGCGTCGAATGACACTTTGGGGGAACGAGTACCCACTATGCAACAACGCGCCCTGCCTGTCCTAGTGTGAAGCTGCTCACAGGCACACTTAGGACGAGAGCACAAGAGTGCCAGGCGTAGACGGGATATCCAGACTGTAAAACCTAATAAAGGTGTGGGGGGTGGCCCATCCTGCTGCATCGCAGACCTCCTGGATTGGGGCCCCCGAGAGGAGGGCTCTAGAGGACGCCATGCCTCTGGTTGAATGAGCCCTCAATGCCAAAGGTGAAGGCAGATTGCGCACCTGGTAGCCAAAGGAAATAGCATGGACAATCCAGTTGCTGATGGTCTGTTTGGAGGCGGGAAGACCCTTCTTGGGCGACCCAAAACACACCAGCAACTGGTCTCACTTCCGCCATGAAGAGGACCTCTGAATGTAAATTTTTTAGAGCTCTGACAGGGCAGAGCAGATAAGGTCTGTCCTCATCTGCCGTCACGTGAGGTGGAGGATGAAAAGCCTGCAGAACCGTAGGATGTAGGATGGCTTTAATGTCGCCTGGAGCAAACTCCAGGCACCCGTTAGATATAGAGAGCGCCTGGAGATCTCCTACCCTCCTCAGAGAAGTAATGGCCAACAGAAAAAACACCTTCAGGGAAAGGTTCTTGGCCTCAGCCGACTCCAGTGGTTCGAAGGGGGTCTCGGCCAGCCCTTCAAGAACCACTGCCAGGTCTCCCCAGAGGCCCATCACCCAGAGGAGCGTGGAAAGCCGCAATGGCAGCCACGTACACCTTGAGTGTGGACGGGGTAAGACCAGCTGAAAAGCGATCTTGGAGGAACTCCAGAACTGAAGCCACTGGGCAGTTAACTGGATCCACCTCACGCTCTCTACACCAATTGGTAAAGACATTCCACTTTAAGCCATACAATTTCCTCGTGGAGGGAGCTCTAGAGCTGAGTATGGTCTCCACTACTCCAGCTGATAGGCCGGCCTCTAGGTACTGTGCCCCCTCAGGGGCCAGACCCACAGCTTCCATAGCTCGGGCCGAGGGTGAAATATTGAGCCCTCTGCCTGTGTCAGCAGGTCCCTCCTGAGGGAATCTCCCACGGAGGGCCGTCTAGGAGCAATACAATGTCTGAGAACCATACTCGGGCCGGCCACAACGGGGCTACCAGCAGTAGACTGTTCCCGTCACAACGGACCCTCTCTAGAACTCCCGGGAGCAGAGCGATCGGGGGAAATGCATACAGACGCAGCCTCGGCCACGTCTGCACCATGGCATCCAACCCCAGCGGGGCTGGGTGAGGGAAAACCACAGTGGGTCATCTCTCGAGACGCGAATAATCCACTTCCACTGAGCTGAACCTCTGAGATATTGACTCCACTACTTCGGGGTGGAGTCTCCATTCCCCGGGCCTCAGCCCCTGTCTCGACAGGATGTCTGCTCCCTGATTTTGACTCCCTGGGATATACGTTGCTCTTAGAGATAACAGTTTCCCCTGGGACCACAGGAGGATCTGATGCGCCAGTCTGCATAGAGGGCGAGACCTCAGACCCCCCTGATGGTTTATATAGGCCACCACCGACATATTGTCGGACCTCACAAGGACATGCTGACCTTTGAGGTCCGGCAGGAAACTCCTCAGAGCTCGGAACACTGCCAACATCTCCAGGCAGTTTATGTGCCAAGAGGAATGATGGTCCTGCCACAGGCCTGTCGAAAAGCGGCCGTCCATGACCGCGCCCCAGCCCGTGAGGGAGGCTTCTGTCGAAACGGTTTTCCGGCGACATGACGCTCCCAACACTGGACCTTGGGACAGAAACCAAGCTTTTTTCCACATAGATAGGGAACGAAGGCATCTGCGCGCAACCCTGATCATGCGGAACGGGTTCCCCCTCGGGGAGAACCCCTTGGTTTTCAACCACCACTGGAGGGCACTCATGTGCAGCAGGCCAAATGGAATAATGTTGGACGCTGCTGCCATGAGCCCCAAGACTCTTTGAAAATGTTTCACAGTAATGGCTTGGCCTAGCTTTATCCTGGACACTGTGGCCAGAATGGACTCGATTCGTGCAGGAGACAATCGTGCCCGCATCGTGACCGAGTCCCACACCACTCCCAGGAACGTGGTTCTCTGGGCTGGTGTCAACACGCTCTTTTTCGTGTTGAGTCTCAACCCCAGGCTTTGAATGTGGGCGAGGACGACATCTCGATGCCGAACCGCCAGCTCTTGTGACTGGGCCAGAATCAGCCAGTCGTCGATATAATTGAGTACCCTGATGCCCCAGGAGCCTCAGCGGTGCTAGAGCTGCATCCATACATTTGGTAAATGTGCGTGGGGAGAGAGCTAGGCCGAACAGAAGAACACGATATTGGTACGCTTCGCCCCCGAAAGCGAACCTCAGGAACTTCCTGTGAGATAGAAGGATGGATATGTGGAAGTATGCGTCCTTTAGATCTATCGTGACAAACCAATCCTCGGATTGAATTTGACTCACGATGATGGGAAGAGTGAGCATCTTGAACCTGAATCTCCTCAGAGAACGATTCAAATGTCTGAGATCTATTATTGGACGCAACCCCCCATCCATTTTGGGAACTAAAAAGTAGCGGCTGTAAAACCCGGACTCCCTGTCCGGTGGAGGAATACGTTCTATAGCCTCCTTTACCAGCAGGGAGTTTACTTCCTGTTCCAATACCCGACCCTGCACTGGGTCGACTGCAGTCCAGACCACCCCGTTGAACCTTGGTGGGCGTAAACCGAACTGCAGCCTGTACCCCTTTTGAATGGTGCGCAGGGCCCAAGGCGAAATATTCGTGAGATTTTTCCATGTATCGAAATATTTTACCAAAGGAACCAGGCTCTCGAGCCTGGCTTCGGGTACCAATCGGGATTCGTTTTCGACCCCCTGAAGCGGATCTCCGGCAGGGTTCGACCGAAAACGAATCTCGATGGGCGGACGCGATTGCTGCCTGGCCGCAAGCCTGTGGGGCAGACAGAGCAGCGTGCGTTCGCTGAAAACCGATGTGTCCCGAAGCGCACTTAACGGCGGGATACAGACATCGACTTTCTGAGGGCTCCCCTGAGGGGAGGCTCTTTCGGTTTCGTTCTCGACACCCTGAAGCGGAGGACCGGCAGGGAATAATCGAAAACCGTTTCCGATGGGCGAACATGAGCACTGCCTGGCCGCAAGCCCTTGGGGCGGACACTGACACTTCGATACCCTGAAGTGGAGGACCCGCAGGGAAGAATCGAAAAACGATTTTTGATGTGCAGAAGGAACACTGCATGGCCGCAAGCCTGCGTTCGCTACTCATCATTTTAATTCCTCAGAAATAAATGTAGCCATAAACACTGTATAAGTGAAACACGGTCTGAATGGTAGGCTGAATTAAAATATCTAACTTCCGATATTCAAAAGTCAGAAATATTTCATCATTTTAATTTCTTAAAATTAAATGCAGCCATAATTACCAGACAATACTGTTTTGTGTTAGGCTATACGGTCTCGTAATCCACACACTGCCTCGGCAACGCGAGATTCGAGTCGTTCACAATATATTTGGCTTCCAACCCAAGAAGAAAGTCAACAGGTGCGAGACTGAAACATTCGACAGCGCACGGATATACGCGTCGAGATATTTCTCAATGAACACAGCCAGCACCCTCAAGAGCTGACTGTTCATGCCTCGCACACACACAGAATCTTTATTGTAAAGTAGACCCGTAATCTACGCGTTGCCTCGGCAAACGCGAGATCCGAGCAACTAGATTCTGTATTGCAATGTAGACCTTTGATCTACGCGCTGCCTCGACAAACGCGAGATCCAAGTCACAGAATCTTATTGCAGAGTAGACCCGTAATCAACGCGCTGCCTCGGCAAACGCGAGATCTGAGCCACTATAGATTCTATATTGCAACAGACCCATTTGCGAGCCCCATGAAGAGCGTTGCCGCGCCGCCTCAGCAGATGCAGGTCCCGCACCACGGGGCTCGCGAGCCTGACCATCCTCCTCCTTTTTTTTTTTTTAAATGGCCAGGCGGGAGCGCAGCACACGGATTGGAAGTTTTTCACAATCCTCGCAAGCAGCCCCCTCGAGAGCTGCCAGCGCGTGCTGCACTCCCAAACAATGTGTACACAAAAGATGTGTGTCCCCACCCGTGATATAACGAGGGCAGGGATGCACACACCGAGTGAAACTTGAGCTCGCCATAATATATATATGTATAGATGTAATGCTTTGTGACAGACAACACCAAATAAGACAGACAAGTCAAACAGAGAGCGCTTTGCTGAAGAACAAAAGGCTGACATCTCATGTGTGTCAGCGTCCTTTATAGCTTCCGCTTGTATGCCGTCACACATTACGTCATGACGCAACACCAATCAGAGATTGGCTTAGTTTCATTCATTCTTCAGAGGCGCTACGCTGAGGGGCGTTCCCCCAAAGTGTCATTCGACGCAGTCTGAGTTCCCTCGAAAGGGAACTGGTTTATATGATCATACGACGCCTCCTTGCTCCTTTTTTTTTTATTACGCATGCGGCGGTGCGACACTGGTGCTGGTGTTGCCAGATTGGGTGTTTTTCCGCTTCATATTAAGGCCTGTTTACGGTGTGTTTTATCCGGGTTTTCGCCTGGAAGGCTCTATAGAAATCTGGCACCCTATTGAACGAAGTTAAACTGAGAGAGCTGCCGTTCACAGACACCAGAATGAACGAGTTCACAGTAACGTTCACCAGGCAGTAATACAGTACGTTCAGTTCACGTTCGCCCAAAATATGAACGAATTCATGAACTATCGTTCAATGAACGCGTTCAGGCACAACACTGGTTTCATCTGACGCTCGAGACACACTCGTTTATGATGGAGGGAAAAACAGCTACATTGCAGAAACTTACAGTTTATTACTGATATTTTGCACTAGGAAATGACAATTTTGTTTATTTAACAGCTGGGATGGAGACTGAGCTTTATATGTGAATGCTATATCTCCGGGTGTACACGGCGGTGGTCACTGACCTTCATGTCGGTGCCGCCGTGGGGCCGCTGCTTCAGAGCCCCGAACGGGTACGAGCCGTTGGCAGGGTTCAGGTCGGATCGGGCAGAGATGGAGTTCTCCCCGTTCTGGACCGGGTCACAGGCGTCGCAGCGGGACAACGGGTCTTCCTGATAGTTATTATACCTGCAGAACACACACACAGGCCAGATGAAGCCGGACGCAATGGGAGAAACACAACACAATACACAGATGTGTAACCACCCAGAACTTGGTCACTGTGGTTTTTAAGTGTAATGTCACTACCATGCACTAGGGGGCTCTATGTTGCATTCCTCCTCTTCTTTATAGTCAGCAGTGTTGCCAGATGTACGATAATTATTGTATTTGTAACATAATTTTGACCTCTGTACGATGTATGATCAATAATGAAAAAGAGTTTGGATTACTCTCTCTCACGAAGTTCTCTATATATATATTTTTTTTAGGGGGGTTTTGTCAATGTGAACATTTTTGTGTGTTTTTTCATATAAACTTTAAAAACTATATTTCCTTTTATGCCATGTATGTTACGAAGTTCATATGTAAGAGTTTTAGCACTAGGGTTGATTGATAATCTGGTCGGTGGGTCCCTCTCTTACATTTATCGTGTATCTTGCCTCCTTAAAAGTGTTTTTGCAGCGGACCGTACCTCATCAGACGCACCATGGACTCGACGTTGGTCACCAGAGTCTGGTTCCTGCGGAAGATCTGCGCTCTGGGGTTCTGGCTGAAGGAGAACCAGGACCCGTACTCCTGAACCAGCTCCGGCCCTCCGCTGGCGTTAAACACCGCCTCGAAGTACCTGAAACAGCAGCAGATCAGGTGTGTGTGGGCTTTCTGCTGACACCAACGCTGATAGCAGAGCGATGTAACACTGAACACTGTAAAGCTGCTTTGAAACATAAAACACTAGAGTTGGGGTACTCGACTTGACACGGACTCAGACATTTTAGACTCGGAAAAATGTGTGTGTTGATTTCTTTTTGCAGTTCTTCTGTTAATTCATGTTTAATTTGTGCTTTAACTAGAAGACATTAAAGCACCAGTATTTATTGTTTGAATTTAATAAAAATTACAAAATTTGAAAGATGAGACTTGATTTCACACCAAAAGTAGGCTGCTCTGTCTCGTCTGTTGGAGCTATGTCAGTGTCCTCTTTGCTCCGCTATATATTATTCACTGTGTGAGAACATGTGGAGTGAGAGCGGAACGGCTTGTCGGACGTAGCAACACTAACTAAGAGGGGCGGGTCTTTGTGAAAGGTCAATTTCAAATCATTTAAATCTTTGTGGACTCGGCCGGACTCAAGTCCGTCTCGGCCCTCTTTGGACTCAGAGTCCAAGTCCTTAACAATCGACTCTGACTCGACAAAGGTGGACTCGGACCCAACACTATAAAACACCTGAAGACATCTTTTCGGACAAGCTTTTAAAGGTGCATTGTGTAATATTTAGGAGGATCTGTTGACAGAAATGCAATATCATGTACATAACTATGTTTTCAGTTGTGTATAAAGACCTTACATAATGAACTGTTGTGTTTATTAGCTTAGAATGAGCCGTTTCTCTCTACACACACCGCGGGTCTCCTTACATCGACATGTTTCTACGGTTGCCCTGAACGGACAAACGTATTTCGTCACTATGTTGTTCCTCGTGATTAGAAGCTGCTAAAGTCAGCGAATAAAACACTGACACAATGATGAACAAGTAACAATAATATTCACAATAACATATAGTTTTACTGAATAATTAAGTAAACCTAATTTCTTAATTTATCTTTGTAAAGGAAGCTCATTGTTTAACTGGCTACTCTCTGCTGTCTCAGACGAAGACATCACTTCCTGTCGGCCACCGTAACTTCTGTTCGGTGCAATTCACAACCTCACCACTAGATGCGCTAAAACTTACACACTGCACCTTTAATTAACAGTATGGTTTGGCGTTTATTCAATTTCTATGGTATTTGATGGTATTTATACAGGTGTTATTTTATTTGATATTATTTTCTTTTCTTTTATTATTATTATTATTTTTTACTGTAAAGCCCTTTGTGATCCTTCATTGTCTGTGAAAGATGCTATATAAATAAACTTATTCTGTATTGTATAAAAATTTTATTTGACTGGTAACAATGCTACTGTATTATTATTCTAATAGAATTTAATTTGAATGTTAGAATTTGACATAAAAGGCGATACATACATTAATAAGTTTAGAAAAAAATGCCCTTATATACATGTAAATGCCCCTGGAAATCAATGTAAGGTGGCAGATATTGCCCCTTAATAAAAAAAGTCACTGCTGTGAACTGACCACTGCATAGAATATGAAAAATATGAATATCTTCGAGAGTCAGCTGTCAACAACAGGCCTGAACCAGCCATAATACCAGCACAAGAACACACTCAGCAAAATATCATCTAATTATCATCAACAAAACTTTGAAAATATCGATATATATTTTTGTCAATATTGCGCACCCCTGATGTACATTAATAATTTTTATTTCTTCGGGTGTTAAAAAGCCTTTAGCAGCCCTGTATATATAAAGGCATGTGACTTGTCCTGTTCTCCAGCACTCTGAGTCAGCGGTTTACTCTTCATCCGGCAGAGGTTATGAGCGCTAGCGGACATCATGAGGCTGAAGACTTCACACAGATGCTGTGACAGATGTGATATGAATACACCGCAGGAAGAGCAACTCTGTACTTTCACAACCTCTTCTGCATTTTAACTTTTCTTTAGAACATTTCCCAGCAACGATGGTTAATCGCTTATTTCTCTTTAACTTTCTCTCGCAATTCCATTTTTTTCTCAGAAATCTCACAATAGTGATAAATGTGAGATCATAACTTTTATATCTTGCACTTTGGACTTTATAACTTAAACAGTCAGAATTGCACATTTATATCTAGCAAACACCTATTTTACTTTGTATTCCGTGGCAACTCAAGTGATCTGTGAGAACTGGATGAATTTCTCAACTTTTCTCAACTGTGTTAGGAACATTAAATACCGGACGTAAATGAAATCAATCATTTTCTTCTGTTAAATCTGCACTATTCTTCACTGGAATGAGCAGCTGGAACTCAATCCGTGTCTAGATGGATACTGTTATCTCAACTCAACTATAACTACAGCTACGGACTGGAACGTTATGCTTGACGGCAAACTGTGCTTAGAAAGCACATTCTCCACCTAAACACACGAGCGTGTAAAGCAGTCTGTTCATGCACACATGGCCTGAAGAGCAGTGATCGAGGACTCTGGTTTGACTGATCCGGTCTCTTTACTCACGGGATGTTGTAGCTGGCCCAGTATCCCGTCTCAAACAGCTCTTCTGTTCGGTCTGCCGTTTCGATCATCCCACTGGAGGAAACACACACACACAACACACGATATCAGGCGTAATGCAGACACACACCAATCTGCTTCACTATTCAAGAAGAAATAATCATGCAAATAGGAATTTCTCATTTGAGTTAGTTCAGATTTTGTAATGTTTGTGAAAGAGTCTCTTCTGCTCGCCAAAGCTGCATTTATTTGATCAAAAATACAGTAAAAACAGTGAAATATTATTTCAATGTAAATCAGCTGTTTTCTATGTGAATATATAGTAAAGTGTAATTTATTCCTGTGATCAAAGCTGAATTTTCAGCATCTTCAGTGTCACATGATCATTCAGAAATCATTCTAATAATATTAGATATTATGATATGATGATGTGATGCTGAAGAAACATTTATGATTATTATCAATGTTGAAAACAGTTTCAGATTTCTGTGGAAACCTTGATACACTACCTTTTAAATAGAAAATAAATAGAAAATATTATTGAAATAGAAATTATTACTTTTATTCATCAAGGATTAATTAAATGGATCAAAAGTGACAGTAAAGACATTTATAATGTTACAAAAGATTCCATTTCAAATAAATGCTGTTGTTTTGAACTTTCTATTCATCAAAGAAGCCTAAAAAATAAAATGCATCACTGTTTCCACAAAAATATGAACTGTTTTCAACACTGATAATAATCATAAATGTTTGAGCATCAAATCATCATATTATAGTGATTTCTGAATGATCATGTGACACTGAAGACTGGAGTAATGATGCTGAAAATTCAGCTTTGATCACAGGAATAAATTACACTTTACTATATATTCACATAGAAAACAGCTGATTTACATTGAAATAATATTTCACTGTTTTTACAGTATTTTTGATCAAATAAATGCAGCTTTGGTGAGCAGAAGAGACTCTTTCAGAAACATTAAATGATCTTAATTATCCCAAACTTTTGACTGGCAGTGTGTCTGTCTGACTGACTCTTCAGACAGTCTGTCTTAATGCCATAATGGTTATAAAATGTAAATTTGCTGCAATCTCCCTCAGTACTGTGACTTTAAGAGAACACGGATGCTTACGGGATCTGCTCCAGGACTGTGAAGAGCCCTAGTTGTGTGTATCCCTTTCCCGGGACAAACCGCTTGTAGTCGACCACCATCCACTGGTTGTTGTACCTGGCCATCACAATGCAGTTTCAGATGTGGATAACTTTCATTCAGATGTGCTCATGTAATAAGATGCCCTGAGAGAGTCTCACGTTCCGCTGTTGTGTTGGCGGAAGATGTCGGCCCACGCCGCGCCGCTGTCCGCCAGCCGGTTGGCCACGATGTTCCTCAGCCACTCCATGACTGCGCCGCGGGGACGCACAAACCTCCACAGATCAGGGTTACTGTTGCCAATCGTGGTTTCCAAAGTTACCTGAGGGAGAACAAACTAATAGTAAGTAAGGGATAATGTACATCCAGCCGGTTGTTATCTCAGAATAAACCCGACAGTGATCAGGTCTTCATCAGCCTGAACACACACACACACACACACCTGAAGGGGTTTATTCTGAGATTCTTATAATCCAACAGTGTACAAAACAATAGTCACAAAATGGCAGCATCTGCGTTTGTATAAAACAAGAGAGAGCGAGTCCACGATATTGGATGGCATAATTCAATTACTGTACACTAAATATTGATTCGACTGAGTTTTAATATTTTATTAATCTCATCGAAAGCAAAACTCCCACAAAGGAAAACCGCTCCTAGCGAGTGTGTAGCGCTGCTGACTTCAGTGACCTGGATGAGCCTGTGTCTCTGTGTTCTGTTGTTATCTGGGAATATCATTCGGCTGGATGTGTGATTGACCAATCAGAATCGAGTATTCCACAGAGCCGTGTAATAAGAAAAAAAAAACTGCTCCACCCAACAAGATAATAGTTTTAAAGAGTCTCACCAAACCACTGCTGAGCAAATAAAAGTCATCGCCTGAGAAAATACTGCCAGGATAGGAGGAAAACACCTGAGTTTTCCCGGGAATAGTCATCTTTCCTGCAGGAACAGTGATGCATGCATTGCATATTATATAAAACATTATCGATTTTAAGGGTAAAAGACTGTAAAAATGCTGTGGTGAAAAACTGTAAATTGATTATCAGAAAGTTTCGGAACTATATACGGTGGATAACTGATAGATCTCACCCGTACATTTTACAGTAAATACCGATAACTGTGTTTTTGGACGTGAAAAAGAACAAATCATTGTATAATTTACAGTGAAAAAACGTAAATCGACATTCCCACAATTCCCTGCGTTGCGCTTCACATTTGATAAATCTTTGTTGAAATAGTGTTTTACTTAGTTTTTTCTAATCAGTTATGTTCATTAGGGTTTTATGTTACATTTAATGTTGTTAAATTAATGTTTATTGCATTTTAAAATATCCTTTGTGTAACCATGATGGTGTTTAGTGTTTGTGTGAATGACATTGCGCAGCTTCTATATAGTAGTATTAACTTTCTCAGCTTGTGGAAAAGCTGTTTGTGAAGAGCTTTGATTCATCATGTGACTCATCACCACTGTGATTGGTGGTTATCAGCATATTGCAATGGTAAAAAACAGATATAAGAACTTCAATATTTCTGTAAATTAACATTATATCAGATAATGAAATACGTTTTTTTACTGCAAATTTAAGTCTATAAAACCTAAAATGTTGCTACCGTATTTTTTATGGTACATTTCTAGCAACCACAGCTGTCAGTTTTTTTTTACGATGTAGTATAATATTGGATATAAACAGAAGTGTGCGTGTCTGTGAACGTTTCTCGCCTGTGGGAGATGTGCGGTACGCGAAACTGTATCTCTTCATGATCCGCAGCATGGACTGATAGGTGTTCCACGTGTCATGTGACACCAGCAGGTCCTGGCGGCCCGGAAGTACTTTGATGAGAGCGGAGCAGGAGCCGGAGCCCACGGCCCGAGTCCGGCTGGATCTGTTGAGCGCAGACTCCAGGTCCTCCAGGTCTCCTCCCATCTGGAACAGGCTGAACGCACATGCAATAATAATAATAATAAATATAGCTGTGAGCAGCAATTATCAGGGTTCAAGCGGTTTAAAGCCTTTAATCACATGCGTAAAAAAGATATTATTATTATTATTATTATTAGCAAGCATGTAAACACTTACATCATAGATGGAGATGAACATTTACAGCCAATACAGTAAATGTACTATAGGAAATATGTGGATGTAAAGTTCCCTTTCGAAGGGAACTCAACAATACGTCAACGACGTTATGGGGAACGCCTCAGGCGTGACAGGTGTCTGAAATCACTATCAAATCACGTCAATCATATTGACCGGCGACAGCCCGTGAATCATTAGCGTGAATGATTAACGTGCGACCTGGAAGTATAAAGGGGCGCCTTGCACACATGACAAACCATCTCATCGTCTTCAGGGACTGTGTTTGAAAACGCTACTCAATGAAACGGTAAGAAAATTAAATGTACAGCACACGAGTGTGCTTTTCCTGCCTGGGAGAAGAGCGCGCACGGGAGATTCTCGAGGGAATCCTCTGTGTGAACTGTGAGCGTTTTTCTTTTAAAACGCTCGCTCTCGTCTGGCCCTCTTCTCGAGTGAAGGGGGTTCAACGTCTGGTTCTCGTGGTCCCGCTCGTGCCGAGGCAGAGCGGCGACTTGCATCATGGGCTTCCAGATAGAGCTCGTCGATCATCTTGAGAGTGCTGTAAACCTCTCAGATGATTCGACGGCTGACGAAGGCGAAGCAGGTGCTCTTGCTGCTCTTCAGGACGAGCAGGAGATGGCTGAGGAGGTTTATAATCAGGTAGATCCTGAACCCTCTCAGCCACCCTGCCCCGTGTATGCAGGTCTGGTGGATGTTGTGGAGCGCGCCGCCAACAGGCTGTAGCTGCCATGGCAACGCACTAGAGGAGAGACCGCTCGCGGTAGGCTCGGCGATCGGTTTCTCCCCGGCCATACACCACCAGCTCAGGTGAGCCTAATCCATTCCTTCCTGATCTTCACACAGAGATCTAGAGGGCATGGAAGAGCCCATTCTCTGCCAGTATTCACTGACATCAGCGGGTTAATTTCGCTGATGTTGAGGGGATCGCAGAGCATGGGTATGTGTCGATGCCGCCCATTTGACGAGTCGTTTGCGAACTATCTCATGTCTGGGCAGGCGTCGACACTGAGAGCTTTATTTCTGCAATCCAAACCGCTAGAGACAACAGCGCGTTTGAATCGCAGAGCATACACGGCAGCAGTTCAGGCTGGTGCTTCCCTGCACACCATGGCGGTGCTGCAGGCATACCAGGCCGACCTGCTGCAGGATCTCGACCAGGGGGCAGGGATGTCCCCTGAGGCGGTTACTGAGCCGCGCCGAACCACGGTTTTTGCGCTCCGGGCCACCAAACAGACTGCTGCCACGATCAGTCGGTCGATGGTGGCGATGGTGGCCACGGAGAGACAGCTTTGGTTAAACCTGGCCGACGTTGAGGAGAAAGAGAAGGCCTTTCTCCTCGATTCGTCGGTTTCGCCCTCTGAACTCTTTGGCCCCTCCGTGGAGGCGGGGCTTGGGAAGTTCAGGGAGGCGAAGGCGCGCTCAGCTGCTTTTAGGAAAAAACCTGCATACCGCTGAGATCCGGTTCCACGCCCAGGCAGGCGGGAGGGCCTGGCCCTTCACGGTCTGAGGACCATAGACAGGGCCAGAGAGCCAGTGTCGCCTCTCGTGCGCCCCCTCTGTGGAGGAACAGGGCGCAGGAAAGGCGTGACTCCCGCTAGAAGAGGGATCTGAGGGAGGTTATCCAGCACAAGCGCATACAGCGTCGCTGATGGATAATCTCCCCGGAGGGCTTCATTAAAAAGAGAAATCCAGCCCTCTCCTCTCTTCTGACTCCCCAGACGTGCATTACATCAGGCCTGGCGCTGGGCCTATGATAAGAACGATGTTCCGATGGCCCGCCTAGGCTTGGTTAGTAGAAACGCCTCTTTCAGGCATGTAAAGTGGTGGACCCCAGGTTCATAAAGAACTATCTGGCGAGTCTTCACTCCGCACGCCGCAGGTGAGCTGTCTGGTCTTTTCAAGAGTCAATTTTGTGAATTAAAATTCCGAAATGTATCTCTCTACAGACCTCGTTCCCTGTATAGAGCTATGGGGTCATGTCATTTGCTATGTCATCAGGTAATAAGGTAAGAGAAGTTTCCTGGATTATTAGGGCCCTGAAGTTCCCCATTAGGTGGCCAGAACGATAACTATGTTAGCCTTCGGGCTGTTAGCCACCTCAGGGTAGAGTAGTTGGTCTCTCTCTTAGAATTTTTTACTTAGAGTGTTGACTGACGCTAGAGCTTCAGATAGATCTTATGTCCGGCCCACTGGTCCGTTTGACTTCTTCCTGAGTATTTCGCCCCTTGAGCTCTGTTTGGGTTTTCATTAGGCTGAGCGATCATGCAGCCCTTTGTATGGAATAATACAGACTATATTCTTTAGTAAGGCTGTGGCTCCTCCGAGCCCTCAGATAGATCTATGCCTGCAGGCTGGCCCTCACCAGGGCCGCCTCTGTAGCTGGCCTAGGCTGTGCCAGGGATAATAGAAGTGCTCTGCTAAAATTTAGCATTGCTTCCTCTGAACCTTCACTTTGTGAATGTAGGTTTCTAGCATCCCTGTATAAACAGCCTCCTCCCATGGGAGTCGTTAGGCCAAGGCCCGCCCCCTTCTCTGCATTCTGGGGTGACTAGAGTAATGCAGCATGGTGCAGAGGATGGTTTGTAAGGACATGGTAGGCCTCAAACAGGCCTCCGTGGTATATATGTCTTTATTGAGCAGGGTTAGGCCGTCTTTCGCTTCACGAAGAAGACTGGGTTTCCTGCCCGACCCTGCCATGCAGAACTGGCCTACGGATTTAGGCCGCCAGTTTAGGCTTCACTCACCTCGCTGAGCTACTGTTCGAGCGCTAGGTTGTAGGTGGATGGCTTTCATTCAAGCCCCACTCCCCTAGGTTGGGCACAGATAAATTTCGGTCACCCCTAGAGCCGCTGGCAGGCCCGGACCCTGGTAACCTCAGGGTGAGGTGTGAGTATCCCCCTGTGATACAGGGTAGGTCTGAGCACTTCACTCCCAGTTCTGTTTATCCTACCTCGCACCACTATGGCTCGGGTCGAGTATGAAGTAAGCTTCACTTCTTCTTTGGTTGAAGTACGCTCCCCTGAAGCCAGAGCATTGCCCTGAGCTGACGCCCATGCATAGATGGTAGGCCCCTGACTAATGGGGCCTCCGTTGAGGCAGAGTGGCGTATGTTGTACTCCCCTTGTTTTAAGGGTGCTAGCTTTTTTGCGGAGTACACTGCCATGGGCAATGTGATTAGGCACCAGGATGCTGTAGGCGCTGCGTAAACAGCTTTGCTGCCAACGAAGGCTGCGCCATTAGGTAGTAGGCCTCAGCAGGCCTCCTTGATTGGACAGCCCCCTAGAGGGCACTGTAGGCCAGCTCACTTTACGTGGTTGGCCTTGGTGGTTCGGGCAGTTGACTCACTGATGGGTAGTAGGCCTTAAACAGGCCTCCTCGGAGGTGAGTCCCAACATTGTGGGACATACCTTATAGCGCTACTGGAAGCCCATTAGTAAATTATGCTTGTGTAGTATGGTTCCCAACAGTGTACTTTATAGCAGAATATGACTTGCTATTAGCTAGTAGGCCCGACCAGGCCTCCCTGATAGGCGAGTCCCCAGCTGGCTGGCCTTAGCAGGCCACCTTATACTATCACCCGGACTCAGGGCTCAAAGCTAACAGTGGTTATCAGGTAGTAGGCCACTCAGGCCTCCCTGAAGGTGAATTCCCACTTAAGATGGCTATCAGGTAGTAGGCCTCTCTGGGCCTCCCTGAAGGTGAGCTCCCAAATATTGTGGCTGTCAGGTAGTAGGCCGCTCTGGGCCTCCCTGAATGTGAGCGCCCAAATATTTTGGGTGTCAGGTAGTAGGCCTCACCAGGCCTCCCTGAAGGTGAGTTCCCACATGCTGTGATTATCAGGTAGTAGGCTCCTCCAGGCCTCCTTGAATGAGTACGGTCAGGTAGTAGGCCTCACCAGGCCTCCCTGAAGGTGAGCTCCCCACATACTGTGGTTGTAAGGTAGCAGGCCTCACCGGGCCTCCCTGAAGGTGAGTTCCCACGTACTGTGGTTATCAGGTAGTAGGCCTCTCTTGGCCTCTCTGAAGGTGAGCACCCCACATACTGTGGTTATCAGGTAGTAGGCCTCTCTGGGCCTCCCTGAAGGTGAGCACCCCACTTACTGTGGTTATCAGGTAGTAGGCCTCACGGGCCTCTCTGAAGGTGAATTCCCACTTACGTTGGCTATCAGGTAGTAGGCCTCTCCGGGCCTCCCTGTAACGTTCCCTAGTGGTGCTGGGTTTATGAAGCTAGTGGTCTCTTGCTATCAGTTTCAGCTAGCCTTAATAGGCAGCTGCTGAAGGCGAGCTTGCGCCCTGGCTCGCTAAAGTGTTCATTCTCTGCTATTGGTTCCCTCCCGGAACTTTTTCTGCCTACAGCCTGGTTTGCCTACCAGGCAGACCTGTGCTCCCCTCACCGAGGGTCTCTATGAGCATGCGGCTTCCTGAGTCTGGTCAGACGGTCGTAGGCCTCTCGTGAGGCCTCCCAGTTAGATCAGCCCTTAGGCCTTCACAGGCCTCCTCAGTGTTTTGAAACACAGACACTGGGTTGATCCGTGGATCGAGTAGAGAAACTCCCCTCGCTAGCAAGGGTTGGAAAGCACTATGCTGAGTCATACTCTCCGGGATATCCCGTCTCTGAGATCCGGGCCGAGTGGTTCACTGCCAGCTTCGCAGTCCCTCGGGTTGGATGCCTTTCTTAAGGCTTTGTTGTCCAGAGGCTCTGTCTTCAGACAGACAGGATTTGGCCAGACTAGTGTCTATGTACTGACGCCAGGTCAGGCCGTCCTGGTGGCATTTCGGGGTGAGTACGTTCCCCTGAATAGTGACTGGCTGGGGTTCCTTCGGGTTCCCTAGCCACATTCCCTAGAAGGGACCCCTTCTAATCGGAAGCTGTGGTTCCAGGCCCGGAGCCGGCCCAGGTAGACCTTTTTATTTAACCATGTTTATGAAGGTTTTTCTGTGAGGCTGTAGCTTGGGCTATGACCGTAGGGAATGCTGTCACTGACAGCCCAGTGTGACCTGAGGGTGAGTGGTTCTAGCGTTTCATTTGAAGTTGCTGGTTCTGACAGTTGTCACTGCCACTTGGCATGCACTCCCCTTAGCATGGCGGAGTTGGTATATCGTTCCCCATAACGTCGTTGACGTATTGTTGAGTTCCCTTCGAAAGGGAACGTCTCAGGTTACGACTGTAACCTATGTTCCCTGAGAACAGGGAACGAGACAATACGTCTCCCTGCCATGCCTCGGGGCTTGCCTACCGTACAGTCCCTTCAGACGATAAGGTGATTTGTCATGTGTGCAAGGCGCCCCTTTATACTTCCAGGTCGCACGTTAATCATTCACGCTAATGATTCACGGGCTGTCGCCGGTCAATATGATTGACGTGATTTGATAGTGATTTCAGACACCTGTCACGCCTGAGGCGTTCCCCATAACGTCGTTGACGTATTGTCTCGTTCCCTGTTCTCAGGGAACATAGGTTACAGTCGTAACCTGAGACGTTTTTTAACGTTTCACAATAATTTATTTGCTGATGGCGGACATGTTTTTTGAGATACGTCAATGTACGGCATAAACAACCATGGCAGCTCGGACAAAGAAATGGCATTCCAATTTCCAAGTCAATCGGACTAACGGTTGCATAGTTATGACCATTTTCATGTCTTTTCAATTTTATAGCGCCACCGAGTGGCCAATCGCTAATAATAATAATAATAATGATAATACAACATGAGATTTTGCACATGGACTAAAGGGAAAAAAGCATGGCTATACTCACAGGAAGCCGAAGGGGTTGATGGAGAGGCTTCCGGAGGGAAACTCCACCTTCCCGTTATAGCCGTCCGCCAATCCCTGCAGCTGCAGCAGAGACAGGCGGACCTGAAAGAGAACAGGCCATGAACCAGAAGAAGAGGACCTGAGAGAGAATGTTTACACAGAGAGAAACGCTAAGGTCTAATAGAGGGTATGTAGTGACGTCAGTTTCCCACGGGAAAGAGAAACAGGCCATGAACTAGAAGAGGACCTGAAAGACAACAGGCCATGAACTAGAAGCAGACCTGAAAGAGAACAGGCCATGAACTAGAAGAGGACCAGAGAGAGAACAGGCCATGAACTAGAAGAGTACCTGAGAGAGAACAGGCCATGACCTGGAAGCAGACCTGAGAGAGAACAGGCCATGAACTAGAAGAGGACCTGAAAGAGAGCAGGCCATGAACTAGAAGCAGACCTGAAAGAGAACAGGCCATGAACTAGAAGAGGACCTGAGAGAGAACAGGCCATGAACTAGAAGAGGATCTGAGAGAGAACAGGCCATGAACTAGAAGCAGACCTGAGAGAGAACAGGCCATGAACTAGAAGAGGACCTGAAAGAGAACAGGCCATGAACTAGAAGCAGACCTGAAAGAGAACAGGCCATGAACTAGAAGCAGACCTGAGAGAGAACAGGCCATGAACTAGAAGAGGACCTGAGAGAGAACAGGCCACGACCTAGAAGAGGACCTGAAAGAGAACAGGCCCTGAACTAGAAGAGGACCTGAGAGAGAACAGGCCCTGAACTAGAAGCAGACCTGAGAGAGAACAGGCCATGAACTAGAAGAGGACCTGAGAGAGAACAGGCCATGAACTAGAAGAGGATCTGAGAGAGAACAGGCCATGAACTAGAAGCAGACCTGAGAGAGAACAGGCCATGAACTAGAAGAGGACCTGAAAGAGAACAGGCCATGAACTAGAAGCAGACCTGAAAGAGAACAGGTCATGAACTGGAAGCAGACCTGAGAGAGAACAGGCCATGAACTAGAAGAGGACCTGAGAGAGAACAGGCCACGACCTAGAAGAGGACCTGAAAGAGAACAGGCCCTGAACTAGAAGCAGACCTGAGAGAGAACAGGCCATGACCTAGAAGAGGACCTGAGAGAGAAAAGGCCATGAACTAGAAGAGGACCTGAGAGAGAACTGGCCATGAACTAGAAGAGGATCTGAAAGAGAACAGGCCATGAACTAGAAGAGGACCTGAGAGAGAACAGGCCATGAACTAGAGGAGGACCTGAGAGAGAACAGGCCATGAACTAGAAGCAGACCTGAAAGAGAACAGGCCATGAACTAGAAGAGGACCTGAGAGAGAACAGGCCATGAACTAGAAGAGGATCTGAGAGAGAACAGGCCATGAACTAGAAGCAGACCTGAAAGAGAACAGGCCATGAACTAGAAGAGGACCTGAGAGAGAACAGGCCCTGAACTAGAAGAGGACCAGAGAGAGAACAGAACAGGCATTCAGATTTCAGAATTCAAATGAGCCATTTTAATCTAGATTAATTCAAAGATTACAGTGATATTAATCTAGATTAAAAAAAAATTATCTATGCCCACCTCTAATATTTATACAGTCAATCTCAAAGCTCTTTACTGTTTTAGATGTGTTTTGTGTTTTTCACGCTGAAAAAAAAGCTGCCTCTGTCTCTGCCGCTCAGTGTGTGTAACCACAGTCGCTCGAGCCGATGGTGACGTCACACACCCTCTATAAGAAGTGATGTTTGAGAAAGGCGTCTCTTCTTCACGCACCTGATGCCAGTACGGTGAGTTCGCATGTGTGTCCATCTGCTGACTGAGCCACTGCAGGTTAGTGCTGATGTAGTCTTTGAGCCGCTGACAGTAGCTGGCGTCACGAGCAGACGGCTCACAGTAACCCATCAGTGTGTTCATCCAGTGCTGGTAGATCAGCTGTGGCAGACAGAAGAGGACGACTTTAGTTCAAACACTCGTGCACTTACACTCAAGGACTCTGTTGTGATGTCACATATCTAGAGAAGCACAGTTTTATGCACCCTTTTTGAGGCGCTTATGTGTTACAGTAAGTGGTAATGACAAGTTTGTCCTAAATGACACACTATACACTCAACCGTCTATCCATTCATCATCGGAAGTGTCAACATGTCCAACATTCCACACTTCATCTAATTAAATGCATCATCTGGGCATCTGAAGTGCACTTTTTGGGATTTTTCCGCACTATTTATACTAACAATGGCTTAGAATAGTGCACAACTACACAAATCAGGACGATATACATACTTGATGGGGTGTGGATCAGCTAGAGAAGAAAAACAGTGGCCAGGCGAATTATATTTTGCATTCATTTCCATAAAAACAATCAGTGCATCGTATGTAACATATTTATTTGCCGAAGCAAACATAAGTGCTTAGTGATTAACTTTACATGTGTTGTCTAAAAGCTATTTTGTACAAAGCGCCAAAAATTAAAATCACTTCGCAAAAGATTATTTTCTTGCCATCTTTCACAATCATAATGTAATGCTAGGAAGCTAGGAGCTCTGGCTGAGCTTTGACCTGTTGATTATTTTCATTATGGATGATATGGATTAGACGTGTACCTGTGAGGTGGCGGAAGCCTCCACGAGTCCAGCTGCATACGCCTGCAGAGAGTCATTATAGACAGCACTGGTGCTGACCTCCAGATACGCCCACCTGACACACACACACATCAATACAAAGCCGTTTGACGGTCATCTACACTGAGAAATAATGCAATTCTTCATGTCACGCATGTTTAGTTTCCGCTATTTTGGACCAAATTAACATTACAGCAACCAAAGATTCGTTCTGCAATTTTAACTTAACCGCCGTCGACAGAGGTAGCGTGTTTTGTTTATGCTCTCTCTTCAAGTCCACTTATTATAAGCATCTTTTGGCTTCCCTCAGATAGCATTTAAGTTTATGGAGTTAATAAAGTGGAGTGCCACACCACATCAGTGTGCAGTGTAAATGTCAAACCTGTTAAAGGAGCAGTAAGTGATTTCTGAGAAACGCTGTTGAAAGTGGACCGCACAGAACAACATACTTGTCGCCAATCAGCAGTAGGGGGCGTGTCCACTCGTGATGGGGAAGGAGAGAGAGTGAGCCAAGCACAGGTAGGGAGCGTGTCCACTCGTGATAGGGGAGGAGAGTGAGCCAATCAGCAGTAAGGGGCGTGTCCACTCGTGACAGGGGAGGAGAGTGAGCCAATCAGCAGTAGGGGGCGTGTCCACTCATGATGGGGGAGAAGAGAGAGTGAGCCAATCAGCAGTAGGGGGCGTGTCCACTCATGATAGGGGAGAGGAGAGAGTGAGCCAATCACAGGCAGGGAGCGTGTCCACTCGTGATGGGGGAGGAGAGAGAGTGAGCCAATCAGCAGTAGGGGGCGTGTCCACTCATGATAGGGGAGAGGAGAGAGTGAGCCAATCACAGGTAGGGAGCCTGTCCACTCTTGATGGGGGAGGAGAGAGAGTGAGCTAATCAGCAGTAGGGGGCGTGTCCACTCATGATAGGGGAGGAGAGCGAGTGAGCCAATCAGCAGTAGGGCGCGTGTCCACTCATGATAGGGGAGGAGAGAGAGTGAGCCAATCAGCAGTAAGGGGCGTGTCCACTCATGATAGGGGAGAGGAGAGAGTGAGCCAATCACAGGCAGGGAGCGTGTCCACTCGTGATAGGGGAGGAGAGAGAGTGAGCAAATCAGCAGTAGGGGGCGTGTCCACTCATGATAGGGGAGGAGAGAGAGTGAGCCAATCACAGGTAGGGAACGTGTCCACTCGTGATGGGGGAGGAGAGAGAGTGAGCCAATCAGCAGTAGGGGGCGTGTCCACTCATGATAGGGGAGAGGAGAGAGTGAGCCAATCAGCAGTAGGGCGCGTGTCCACTCATGATAGGGGAGGAGAGAGAGTGAGCCAATCAGCAGTAAGGGGCGTGTCCACTCATGATAGGGGAGAGGAGAGAGTGAGCCAATCACAGGCAGGGAGCGTGTCCACTCGTGATGGGGGAGGAGAGAGAGTGAGCAAATCAGCAGTAGGGGGCGTGTCCACTCATGATAGGGGAGGAGAGAGAGTGAGCCAATCACAGGCAGGGAGCGTGTCCACTCGTGATGGGGGAGGAGAGAGAGTGAGCAAATCAGCAGTAGGGGGCGTGTCCACTCATGATAGGGGAGGAGAGAGAGTGAGCTAATCAGCAGTAGGGGGCGTGTCCACTCATGATAGGGGAGGAGAGAGAGTGAGCCAATCACAGGTAGGGAACGTGTCCACTCGTGATGGGGAAGGAGAGAGAGTGAGCCAATCAGCAGTAGGGGGCGTGTCCACTCATGATAGG
The DNA here is from genome assembly GCA_026230005.1 of Gila orcuttii. Lineage (NCBI taxonomy): Eukaryota > Metazoa > Chordata > Actinopteri > Cypriniformes > Leuciscidae > Gila > Gila orcuttii. Next base: position 1,905,540 of record JAPDVR010000007.1, read on the forward strand.
GGAGGAGAGAGAGTGAGCTAATCAGCAGTAGGGGGTGTGTCCACTCGTGATGGGGAAGGAGAGAGAGTGAGCCAATCAGCAGTAGGGGGTGTGTCCACTCGTGATGGGGGAGGAGAGAGAGTGAGCCAATCACAGGTAGGGAACGTGTCCACTCGTGATAGGGGAGGAGAGAGAGTGAGCCAATCAGCAGTAGGGGGCGTGTCCACTCGTGATGGGGGAGAGAGAGTGAGCCAATCAGCAGTAGGGGGCGTATTCACTCATGATGGGGAGGAGAGAGAGTGAGCTAATCACTGGTAGGGGGTGTGTCCACTCGTGATGGGGGAGAGAGAGAGTGAGCCAATCAGCAGTAGGGGGCTTGTCCACTTGTGATGGCGGAGAGAGAGTGAGCCAATTAACAGTAGGAGGCGTGTCCACCCGAGATTGGGGAGGAGAGAGTTAAACTGTTAAACTGACACGTGTCGTTTGTTCAGAGACTATGTTCTTCCGCGTTTCTTCCTCGTTTTGGGAGTTTGTTACCATATAGGGTTATATTTTTTAAATAGATCAAGTTGCCCTCATTTTAATATTCATGTATCTGTATAATGAGCGTATTCCAGGTCTGTGTTTTATTGGTTGTAGTCTCCTCTTCCCGCCCTCTACTCTACCACTTTTCCACAGCTTTACACACCCATTTCTCAAGTCTTTTTCAGTTTTGAGTTGTGAGTAGCCAGTCTCCTTGATTAATCTCCTTATCTTGACACATAGATGCGTTAAGAAATAAAAGGTTGTTGTTTTCAACACGTTGGTTTTAAGAGTCAGTAGGAGCCAAAAAACACCCACATCTCTATTTAGAGCAAAAACAACCACAAAGCTGTCGAGAATCAGCACTGGTGTAAGAATCTGAGAGAGTGTTTCGAGAATGGGACAAAGACGACAACTTCAACAAGAAAGGTTAAATGTGAAGATAATCGGGGAGGGCGTCGCGTCATCAGCAGATCTTTATAAACGCGTCTCACTTCTCCATCTCTTCGTCATCAGCAGGTCTTTTTAAACGAGTCTCACTTCTCCAGCTCTTCGTCATCAGCAAATCTTTATAAATACGTCTCACTTCTCCAGCACTTCGTCACTTCTCCAGCTCATCCAAGTTCAGCAGATCTTTATAAACGCGTCTCACTTCTCCAGCTCTTCGTCATCAACAGATCTTTATAAACGCGTCTCACTTCTCCAGCTCTTTGTCATCAACAGATCTTTATAAACGAGTCTCACTTCTCCAGCTCTTTGTCATCAGCAGATCTTTATAAACGCGTCTCACTTCTCCAGTTCGTCGTCACTTCTCCAGCTCTTCCAGGGTCAGCAGATCTTTATAAACAAGTCTCACTTCTCCAGCTCTTCAGCGGATCACGGTACGAGCGGCACTGACTGCGTTTACTGGCACCTCCTCTCTGTCTAATTTGTGTTAAAGTCCTTGTTTTACACACCAATTACAATAAACTGGGCGTGTTAATCTTCAACGAAGACAATGTTTTTATTTTTGGGTCACTTATTGTTTTATATGTGAATAAAACCCTAAATTAAATCTGTTCATCATGTAAAGTGATTGAGTCTCTTCAGAAAATTTGGAAAACCATTCATATGGGTTAGTTTATGAACTATTATATGGGTTAGTTTATGAATGTCTTTATGAACTTTCTGAAGCGTCAAAGTAGTAGTTGCGTACTGTCAATGGAGGGATCAGAAATCTCTCTGATTTCATCAAGTATATCTTAATTTGTGTTCTAAAGTCTTACAGGTTTGGAACGACATGAGAGTGAAAAAATAATGACTGACATTAAATATTTGGGTGAATTAACCCTTTAAAAGAACATATTGTCTGGCAAGCAACTGACTATTATACACCTCTTTTCTAAAACCCAAAGCGCAAATATAAAAATAATACAATACAATACAACAATTAATTAAAAAACAGCCTTAAATAAATGTGTCTCAATAATATTGTTAAAGTGTCCCAACGTTGGTGCGTTTCTGATGGTAAGAGATTGTTTTGTGCTTATAGGTGAAAGTGCAATAATTGTTAAAATGTAAAAATCAGTTTCTAAAATGAAAACAATTGCTGTGATTATAATGATGAGCAAAACAACCGTTATCAATTTAAATGGTTTTCATTGACTAGAGTAAAATGCCTCAACATTTAGTTGACTCAAACTACATTATATATATTAATATTATATTATAAAAAATAATCGCAGCAGCGCAAAAAATTAAACATCTCGTGTTTTTTACAATCTCTAAGTGTTTTTAATGATAAAAGAGCAGCTTTGATATTGTGACATTATTGTGACATGTTGCTTCATATTGTTCATAATCTGTCCAGCAGTGAAGGCATGGATCCGATCATGGTTGGTGCAGTAATGGGGGGGATTGTGGCTATCGCTATCATCATCGCCATCACCTGCTGCTGTCTCAGAAACAGTGAGTGCTTCCTACAGAAATCAGTCCTGTGCTTCTTCAACACTCACATTTGAGTGATAATGAGGGATGTTATATTACAGTTTTTCTTGATTACTTAAACACTATAACCAGGCTTTTGAACTAAAATTTCATAAGTCAGATTTGTTTAAGTCAGAACTGTCACTGCAAAACGCTACACACAAATCCCTTCATTTCTCATTGCATACACCATGTTGTAATTTAGAAAGCATTCAATATTGTTAAATCAAGTCAGTACAGCTTCAGCTCAGTTAGCACACAATTACCCAGGTGAAAACACTAAGAGTCAAAGTTGATCAGACACCAATCAGAACCTTCAATATAGATAAAAGGGACAGAGTCAGTTCATTGGGTTTTGGAACAATGGATCTAGAAAGACATGAAGGAAGAGGTCGAGAACACTGGAGTGGAGGAGGAGGAGGAGGAAGAAGAGTAGATGGGAGTGGAGGCGGAGGTTGAGGACACTGGAGTGGATGAAGAGGAGGAAGAGTAGATGGGAGTAGAGGAAGACGTTGAGGACACTGGAGTGGATGAGGAGGAGGAAGAGGAGGAGGAGGAAGAGTAGATGGGAGTGGAGAAAGAGGTTGAGGACACTGGAGTGGAGGAGGAGGAGGAAGAGGAGGATGAAGAGTAGATGGGAGTGGAGGAAGAGGTTGAGGACACTGGAGTGGAGGAGAAGGAGGAAGAGGAGGAGGAGGAGGAGGAAGAGTAGATGGGAGTGGAGGCAGAGGTTGAGGACACTGGAGTGGAGTAGAAGGAGGAAGAGGAGGAGGAGGAGGAAGAGGAGGAAGAGTAGATGGGAGTGGAGGAAGAGGTTGAGGACACTGGAGAGGAGGAGGAAGAGTAGATGGGAGTGGAGGAAGAGGTTGAAGACACTGGAGTGGAGGAGGAGGAAGAGTAGATGGGAGTGGAGGAAGAGGTTGAGGACACTGGAGTGGAGGAAGGGGAGGAGTGGAGGAGGAGGAGAAAGAGTAGATGGGAGTGGAGGAAGAGGTCGAGGAAACTGGAGTGGAGGAGGAAGAGGAGGAGTTGAGAGTGGAGGAAGAGGTTGAGGACACTGGAGTGGAGGAGGAGGAGGAAGAGTAGATGGGAGTGGAGGAAGAGGTTGAGGACACTGGAGTGGAGGAAGAGGTTGAGGACACTGGAGTGGAGGAGGAGTAAGAGTAGATGGGAGTGGAAGAAGAGGTTGAGGACACTGGAGTGGAGGAGGAAGAATAGATGAGAGTGAGGAAGAGGTTGAGGACACTGGAGTGGAGGAAGGGGAGGAGGAGGAAGAGTAGATGGGAGTGGAGGAAGAGGTTGAGGACACTGGAGTGGAGGAGGAAGAGGAGGAGGAGATGGGAGTGAAGGAAGAGGTTGAGGACACTGGAGTGGAGGAAGGTGAGGAGTGGAGGAGGAGGAGGAAGAGTAGATGGGAGTGGAGGAAGAGGTTGAGGACACTGGAGTAGAGGAGGAGGAAGAGTAGATGGGAGTGGAAGAAGAGGTTGAGGACACTGGAGTAGAGGAAGGGGAGGAGTGGAAGAGGAAGAGTAGATGGGAGTGGACGAAGAGGTTGAGGACACTGGAGTGGATGAGGAGGAGGAGGAGGAAGAGGAGTAGATGGGAGTGGAGGAAGAGGTTGAAGACACTGGAGTGGAGGAAGGGGAGGAGTGGAGGAGGAGGAGGAAGAGGTTGAGGACACGAGTGGAGGAGGAGGAAGAGGAGGAGGAAGATTAGATGGGACTGGAGGAAGAGGTGGAGGTTGAGGACACTGGAATGGAGGAGGAAGAGTAGATGGGACTGGAGGAAGAGGTGAAGGAAGAGGGTGAGGACACTGGAGTGGAGGAGGAGGAGGTGGAGGAGGAGTAGATGGGACTGGAGGAAGAGGTGGAGGACACTGGAGTGGGGGAGGAGGAGGAAGAGTAGATGGGAGTGGAGGAAGGTGGAGGACACTGGAGTGGAGGAGGGGGAGGTGGAGGAAGAGTAGATGGGAGTGGAGAAAGAGGATGAGGACACTGGAGTGGAGGAGGGGGAGGTGGAGGAGGAGGAAGAGTAGATGGGATTGGAGGAGGAGGTTGAGGACACTGGAGTGGAGGAGGGGGAGGTGGAGGAGGAGGAAGAGTAGATGGGACGGGAGGAAGAGGAGGAGGACACTGGAGTGGAGGAGGAGTGGAGGATGAGGAGGATGAGGAAGAATAGATGAGAGTGGAGGAAGAGGATGAGGACACTGGAGTGGACGAGGAAGAGTAGATGGGAGTGGAGGAAGAGGATGAGGACACTGGAGTGGTGGAGGAGGTGGTGGAGGAGGAGGAAGAGTAGATGGGAGTGGAGGAAGAGGATGAGGATGAGGAAGAGGAAAGGCCAAAGACACAAGCAGTGCCACTCTAGTTGCCCATGTCTTTGTCCATGATGTGACTATGGTGGAGGCTGGGCAACGAGGTCAGCCAAACTTGAGTATATCTGTCAACCCTCCCGTTTTTCCCGAGATTCTCACATATTTTTCCTTGCTATCCCGCTATCATCCCATTTAAACATTTTCCTGTGTCTCTCCCGTATTTGTTAATCTTTCTATAAAAATAAAAAAATACACTGGGCGCAAACCAGTTAAGCGGAAATCCCGCCCTGCAGCTAATTTCATTGGTTAAGGTTACGGGTAGGTTTAGGGATCAGTGTTTGGTGTAGGCAATCAGGACTGTGATTTACATGACTAATAACATCTTTAGAATCGGCTGCAGGGCGGGATTTTAGCTGAAGTTTGGGAGGGGGGGGGAATTGCGCGAAGAAGAACGGCACCATCCCGAGGACGAACATGAGAGAGATGGCATTGGAGACTATGTATCAGTAGCGGCTGCTGGTCTTTCAAAGAGGGGAAGCTCATTTTCGGGGGAAAAATAATAGTGGTTACTATCCTTTTACTACACCTATCACAGTACAACTAAGGTTACTATGGTAAAAGCATGGTTAGTGTTGTGGTTACAGTGCATTTACAACAAAAGACACATTAAAACTACCAATAATGTGGTAAAAGCATGGTAAGTTTTGTCCAGTAAAGGACAGTAATCACAAAACTTACCATGCTTTTTTGTTAAGCTGAAACAAGGAATGTGGTGTATAATTCTGTGTAATGTATGATGAAAATTGTCTAGCAATTTCACCAAGCAAATACCAAAAAATTAGGTTGCAGCAGTTTGGCTTTCGACTACACTTGCAAAATCTGCGATGGGACTGAGCTTGAATAGCTTCCGCATCAGCGACTGTTTATAGTACAAAATCGCTGTCAATCAAAAGGAGATGCAGTCTTTCCACAGACCCTCCAATCATCACGCAGAAGCCCGGCGTCCAGGCCCGCCCAATCCTCCATTCACCCCAGAGACGCTGAGCGTCCAAGGGCGGGACATAATCGCAGCATCACACACACACACACTCACCCCAGAGACGCTGAGCGTCCGAGGGCGGGACATAATCGCAGCATCACACACACACACACTCACACACACATTCACCCCAGAGACGCTGAGCGTCCAAGGGCGGGACATAACCGCAGCATCACACACACACACTCATACACACACACACACACTCACCCCAGAGATGCTGAGCGTCCGAGGGCGGGACATAATTACAGCATCACACACACACACACCCCAGAGACGCTGAGCGTCGGCATTTATCCAATGACCATCTAGTTTCGAAGCACTGAAAGAAACTGTTCAAAGCAGCGCTACTGAAGTCAGTGGACGCTGGGCTCAACAGGGGAATGCACTGACGCTACGGGAATCTATGAGAAGGAGATCGAGTCAGCCGACCTGCTATATGTAGCTGATTCGAACGAACTCGTCTTCGAGATGAACGTGTTCCAACGCATTTTTAGTCAGTAAAATGTTAACACCATAGTACACATTTGACCATTACTTTTTTGACATTATAGGCGAAGCTGAGCTTCCCTCGCAGTCTTAAAGAAATCCCCACTGGAAGTCTGGAAGTCAATCCCCACAATATGTATTTATTTAAGTTAATATCTGCGCAAATATTGTTTATTTAGCCTGCCTCTACCATCCAGCCTCCCCACCCCACCCCAAATTTGGAATCCTAATGTTGACAGGTATGAAGTTGAGTCGCTTCACTGTGGCCTTGAGCATAAGAACCTTCCGGGAGAAACGCAGGTAGATGTGTTTCCAACTCTCTCTACTGTAACTTACACTACTGTTACAACACATACACGCACTGAGCTCTTTCAACACACACACACGCACTGAGCTGTTACAACACACACGCGCACTGAGCTGTTTCAACACATGCACTGAGCTGTTACAACACACACATGCACTGAGCTGTTACAACACACACATGCACTGAGCTGTTACAACACACACATGCACTGAGCTGTTACAACACACACGCACTGAGCTGTTACAACACACACACACACACACACACACACGCACTGAGCTGTTACAACACACACACACTGAGCTGTTACAACACACAGAGGCACTGAGCTGTTACAACACACACATGCACTGAGCTGTTTTAACGCACACACACGCACTGAGCTGTTACAACACACACACGCATTGAGCTGTTACAACGCACACACGCACTGAGCTGTTTCAACACACACACACACACGCACTGAGCTGTTACAACACACATACACTGAGCTGTTACAACACACACATGCACTAAGCTGTTACAACACACACATACACTGAGCTGTTGCAACACACATGCACTGAGCTGTTACAACACATGCACTGAGCTGTTACAACACACACATGCACTGAGCTGTTACAACACACACATGCACTGAGCTGTTACAACACACACATGCACTGAGCTGTTACAACACACACATGCACTGAGCTGTTACAACACAAACATGAGCTGTTACAACACACACACACACGCACTGAGCTGTTTCAACACACACACACACACGCACTGAGCTGTTACAACACACATGCACTGAGCTGTTACAACACACACATGCACTGAGCTGTTACAACACACACATGCACTGAGCTGTTACAACACAAACATGAGCTGTTACAACACACACACACACACGCACTGAGCTGTTTCAACACACACACACGCACTGAGCTGTTACAACACACACATGCACTGAGCTGTTACAACACACACATGCTCATGCACTGAGCTGTTACAACACACACACACACACACGCACTGAGCTGTTACAACACACACTGAGCCGTTACAACACACACATGCACTGAGCTGTTACAAAACACACTAGAGATGCCCGGATGGGCTATTATTTCATCCGCAACCGCATCACAAAACTCATCATCCGTCCGCCATCCACCCGCACCAACGTTTTTGACCAATTTTCAAAACCGCACCCGCCCGCCATCCGCTGATTGGGCGATACAAGGCGCTGCTGATGAGAGCCGCGAGACTAGAAACCGGCCGCCACCCGCCCGAATTTAATGAAAAATATTTTTTTCGTCATGTCATCCGCCCGATCCGTGGTTTATCCGCGGAGCCCGCGGCTGTAACCACCAACCGCGCATCTCTAACACACACACACACACACACACACACACACACACACACACATACACACACGCAGTGAGCTGTTACAACACACATGCACTGAGCTGTTTCAACACACACACACACACGCACTGAGCTGTTACAACACACACATGCACTGAGCTGTTACAACACACACACACACACACTGAGCTGTTACAACACACACACGCACTGAGCTGTTACAACGCACACATGCACTGAGCTGTTTCAACACACACACACACACACGCACTGAGCTGTTACAACACACATACACTGAGCTGTTACAACACACATACACTGAGCTGTTACAACACACATACACTGAGCTGTTACAACACACACATGCACTAAGCTGTTACAACACACGCATACACTGAGCTGTTACAACACACATGCACTGAGCTGTTACAACACATGCACTGAGCTGTTACAACACACACATGCACTGAGCTGTTACAACACACACATGCACTGAGCTGTTACAACACACACATGCACTGAGCTGTTTTAACGCACACACACGCACTGAGCTGTTACAACACACACACGCATTGAGCTGTTTCAACACACACACACACACACACGCACTGAGCTGTTACAACACACACACACTGAGCTGTTACAACACACACATGCACTGAGCTGTTACAACACACACATGCACTGAGCTGTTTTAACGCACACACACGCACTGAGCTGTTACAACACACACACGCATTGAGCTGTTTCAACACACACACCCACACACACACCCACACACGCACTGAGCTGTTACAACACACACATGCACTGAGCTGTTACAACGCACACATGCACTGAGCTGTTTCAACACACACACACACACACACACACACACACGCACTGAGCTGTTACAACACACATACACTGAGCTGTTACAACACACATACACTGAGCTGTTACAACACACACATGCACTAAGCTGTTACAACACACACATACACTGAGCTGTTACAACACATGCACTGAGCTGTTACAACACATGCACTGAGCTGTTACAACACACACATGCACTGAGCTGTTACAACACACACATGCACTGAGCTGTTATAACACACACATGCACTGAGCTGTTACAACACACACATGAGCTGTTACAACACACACGCACTGAGCTGTTTCAACACACACACACACACACACACACATGCACTGAGCTGTTACAACACACACATGCACTGAGCTGTTACAACACACACACGCACACACACACACACACACACACACATGCACTGAGCTGTTACAACACACACACACACACACACGCACTGAGCTGTTACAACACACACTGAGCCGTTACAACACACACATGCACTGAGCTGTTACAACACACACTAGAGATGCCCGGATGGGCTATTATTTCATCCGCAACCGCATCACAAAACTCATCATCCGTCCGCCGTCCACCCGCACCAACGTTTTTGACCAATTTTCAAAACCGCACCCGCCCGCCATCCGCTGATTGGGCGATACAAGGCGCTGCTGATGAGAGCCGCGAGACTAGAAACCGCCCGCCACCCGCCCGAATTTAATGAAAAATATTTTTTCCGTCACGTCATCCGCCCGATCCGTGGTTTATCCGCGGAGTCCGCGGCTGTAACCACCAACCGCGCATCTCTAACACACACACACACGCAGTGAGCTGTTACAACACACATGCACTGAGCTGTTTCAACACACACGCACTGAGCTGTTACAACACACACACACGCACTGAGCTGTTACAACACACACACACACACACACACAGTGAGCTGTTACAACACACACACGCTCTGAGCCGTTACAACACGCTCTGAGCCGTTACAACACACACTGAGCCGTTACAACACACACACACGCACTGAGCTGTTACAACACACACACGCACTGAGCTGTTACAACACACACACGCACTGAGCTGTTACAACACACACACGCTCTGAGCCGTTACAACACACGCTCTGAGCCATTACAACACACACTGAGCCGTTACAACACACACTGAGCCGTTACAACACACACACACGCACTGAGCTGTTACAACACACACACGCACTGAGCTGTTACAACACACACACGCACTGAGCTGTTACAACACACACACACACACGCACTGAGCTGTTACAACAGACACTCGCACTGAGCTGTTACAACACACACACGCACTGAGCTGTTACAACACACACACGCACTGAGCTGTTACAACACACGCACACACACACACACACGCACTGAGCTGTTACAACACACACATGCACTGAGCTGTTACAACACACACGCACACACACACACACTGAGCTGTTACAACACACACATGCACTGAGCTGTTACAACACACATGCACTGAGCTGTTACAACACACACACACACACACACACACACACACACACTGAGCTGTTACAACACACACACACACACACACGCACACACGCACTGAGCTGTTACAACACACACACGCACTCCACCACTGTAATAAGACATGCATCAAATTGCCTCACTTAAGAGAGTTTTCTGAAAGCTTCCATTTTGTAATAAGGGTGCGTTACAGTTACAGTAATCATACTTCTCTTTTTCTAGAACAAAGAGATGAAACAGGCATGCAAGTGGATATCCCCCCCGCTGCCATGCTAGCGCTAATATAGCCGTGATGCGGACGAGACTCTGGCCTGACACAGACGGCATGCTGGGGCAGAGTATTTGTGTTTGTTTGTTTGTTTGGTGTATTGTACAGTATATTAAGGAATGAATAAATGAATGTGCCAATGTATCCATTGGTTGTGTCTCTTGTGTTTAAGCAATCGAGAAAAACTGTATTTAGGGAAGTTGCGAAATGCAATTATGAAATGTTGTTTTCCCCACAGGTGGCTGACGATCATTACCCAGCATTCCCTCTGAAGACTGCGCCTCACTGTTGCAGATCCGTCAAGACCAGCGGATGCGCTTTACTCAATTCTTTCAGTTTCTCCTTTCTGTCTGGTTTTTGTTCAGTGTTTCAGTTTTCCTTTATTCAGCTTGAGTGTTTTAACAGTGCTGAAGTTTTATCGAGTGTTTAAAGGTGCCCTAGAATTTGAAATTAAATTTATCTTGTTTTCTCCCTCTTATTTAAATCTCGATTTTGAAAAACACCCCTGAAAAACAGACGAATCTCCACATAACACCGACTGTGACGCAACAGTCGGGATCATTAATATGAACGCCTCCAAAAATGTGCATATGCCAGCCCATGTTAAATGCCAGGCGGAACTGCGCAGCGAATGTGAAGACTTTCATACCCTTCCCACAGAAAAGGAATGTCAACAGGCGTGGTTGATGTTTATAGATAATCGGATACCGCAACAGTTTAATTCAAAGTTGCTAGTTTGCTCTGCCCATTTCACCACTGACTTATTTTCGAACCTGGGACAATATCAAGCAGGCTTCTCTCAGCGTCTCATACTGAAGAAGGGGGTAATTCCAACTATATTCCCACAAGCGGTAAGTAGTGATTTTATTAACGATAATTTACACTGTGTTATCTAGATCCAGCGCAAGATCCTAGTACAGTAGCCAATATCAAACTCCAAGTAACGAGCATACAAAACTAAATAGTATGACAAAGTATTTACGCTGAGGTTAATATTTCTTGCCTGTGTTGTCATATAAATCTACAAAATAATACTTTTAGATACATATTTAAATTCCCTTTTGTCAAATTTGTTTACTTTCGTCTATTTCATCAACAACACTTCAGGGGCTAACTACGTTAGTTTAGTTGCTCACAGATAATGTTAGCTCACTCGATCCTTCTAGCTAACGTCACATTCTACACCACATAAGTTAAAGCTATATTTATTTGACAAGGCATCTAACGTTAGTCCATTTGTTAAAATGTTTTAATTTTTGAATTGATTATTTGATTATTTTGCACGCTTGTATTTCAGAGTGCACCACAGCCCTTCAGAGCAGAACTCCTCATTACTATTCATGACCCTTCCAAATAAGGTAAAAACAGACCATTTCATTCTAGGGCCAATTTCTAGAGTTGAAAATGGACCTGTAAAACCATATCTGGACATTTTAAATGCCCTTAAATAAGCCACATACCCTTATGTAGATATCAGAGACAAAATTTCAATATTATTTCAACACATTCTAGGGCACCTTTAATGTGGATTGTAAACATTCAAAATTGTACTAATTAAAATATTGAGTTTCAAAGACTAAAAATAACAAAGGGTTTGTTTTATTTGTGTTAGTTTTGTTGATTAATGTGTTGGTTAGTTTAAATGTTCCGCTTTTCACAGGGAAATGTTCACAGAGGTCTTAAATGACTTTTACACGAATCCGGCCGATAGCAGAAACCACCATGTTGTGTTTAAAGGAAGTGTGAACATGAGTTTTTTCTTCCGACGGTGTAAATGTGAGATTTCACACTGTCCTCTTCTGTCCAACACGTGAACGCTCACAGTTCCCCGACCGGTGGAATAAAACACCAACCATCTCCAATTATTCATCTACAGAAATACAGTATATTAGATTTATTTTACTCCTTTTATGTTATGTATTCGAATATTTTTAAATGCAGTATATACTTTTTGAAAATTAAAAAAAAAATAGTAGTGTCTATTTTAACTGTTTTGAATATGATGTTGAGTATGTTGTGAATATGATCCTACAGTACATTTCCTGTTAAATATATATATATTGGGGAGATCGGGACACAATGTAACGCTGGGCTTGTTGTCACACACTTGTTTTAAATACTAACACACATGCCAGCATGACGAAACTTACTGTATTTACCAGTTGGCATATCAACACTATATAGAGGAAAAATTGAGCCAAAATTCAGAAATCTTTGGAAGATATGACTGAACATTTATTTAACCATAGCAAAAGTAAATTTCTTGTGTTCATTTTTCATCTCTATTCTTTGTGTTTATTTAAAATGAGACAAATCTGATATTATTTGAATCTCCAATATGTTATTTAACAGTTGATATGGTTGTTTAATGCTGATCTAACAGCAGAAACACTCGCCGGGTTTAAAGCCCAGTTCCTCAGGCGGGGCATGTTGTCACACTGCGTTACAATGAGCCCCTATTAGAACTATTCTATTCCATTCTATTCTATTCTATTCTATTCTTCTATGAATTCTATTGAGAAAACATTAGAAAAAGGTGAATAAAGACTGAGAGTCAATGTTCAGAAATTATTCATTATGTTTTGAACTATGCTGTATAGCTGTTTTCTGGTGTGCTCGTTGTCACTCAAAAATTTGTTTATTTTTAATTATTACAAAATGCCATTATTTTATATGAAAAAGTTAATATTGTATTTTATTGAGAAAGTATTTTAGTTTGTCTTGTATATTGTTTTGATTAGATCAGATTACATTTGAATCTGTCATATGGTCATGTTATAATGCATGCTATGGGGCATGTTGTCACAATTCACTTCCATTCTATCGGGTACATCAAGAAAAAAAGTATACACTGTAATAATAAAACAAACCACATTATTGTACTACACATGTGTGAAATTAATGTGGGGAAAAATAAATACTCTGAACCCGAGATTTACACAAATTGAGAAAGAGCTCCGCTGTATACACTGTATTATATATATAATATAATAAATATATATAAAGCATTTTACACCTATTAGCCTCTACGGTTCTACATTATTAAATTATTAACATTGGACAATGCACTGAAACATTACTATATGAAGTTGTAGTTTTTTGTAAAGGAACCTCCTCAATGTTAAATTATAATTTTATGTTAATTCGATACCTTTTCAAAAGTCATTCATATAATGTCATGAAAAAGTGTCACTAAATTGCTGGCTCTCAGTCAGACGCACACACGAGAACCGTCAGCAGCTTGAGAACGCGCGAGGGCGGGGCTACAGGTGAGGCTCCGCCCCATGAGAGAACCGTCAGCAGCCTGAGAACGTGCGGGGGCGGGGCTACAGGTGAGGCTCCGCCCCATGAGAGAACCGTCAGCAGCTTGAGAACATGCGGGGGCGGGACTACAGGTGTGGCTCAGCCCCATGAGAGAACCGTCAGCAGCCTGAGAACGTGCGGGGGCGGGGCTACAGGTGTGGCTCCACCCCATGAGAGAACCGTCAGCAGCCTGAGAACGCACGGGGGCGGGGCTACAGGTGAGGCTCCTCCCCATGAGAGAACCGTCAGCAGCCTGAGAACGCACGGGGGCGGGGCTACAGGTGAGGCTCCGCCCCATGAGAGAACCGTCAGCAGCCTGAGAACGCGTGGGGGCGGGGCTACAGGTGTGGCTCCGCCCCATGAGAGAACCGTCAGCAGCTTGAGAACGCGCAGGGGCGGGGCTACAGGTGAGGCTCCTCCCCATGAGAGAACCGTCAGCAGCCTGAGAATGCGCGGGACAGGGCTACAGGTGAGGCTCCTCCCCATGAGAGAACCGCCAGCAGCCTGAGAACGCGCGGGGGCGGGGCTACAGGTGTGGCTCCACCCCATGAGAGAACCGTCAGCAGCCTGAGAACGCGCTGGGGCAGGGCTACAGGTGAGGCTCCTCCCCATGAGAGAACCGTCAGCAGCCTGAGAATGCGCGGGCGGGGCTACAGGTGTGGCAGATCAATTATATAAATCGGTGAAATCACTCCTTAAAGGTTAACTAAACTCCTGGAGCCCAGCGGAGATAGAGGGGACGAACTGAGGGCGGGGCTGAGCGGGGGGGGGGGGGGGGGGGCGTGCACCAGAGACCCGCAGAGACGGATTGATTGACAGCTGCTGTCAGACTCGCTAACATGGAGAGCAACTGGAGTGACGCAAGTAGCTTTGCAACAGAGCGGTCATTTGAAGTTTTTTCTTCCCCACCTTCACCTGATTTTTCTGCCTTTTAAGAGGACCAAATCTGAGGTGTGGTCATATTTTGGCTTTTAAAAAAGTGCTGAGGGAAACTTAATCGATGATGGTCACCCTGTCTGCAGAACATGCACAAAATAAGTCGCTTTAATACACTTCAAAATGTTGTTTTGAGTTGAAATATTTTATCTCACTCACTTGAAATAAACGTGAAGCTTCCACGAAGAAAAGTTCGCATTAATGTTTTAAATCTTACCTGTTTATAAATCAATTTTGTACAGCGTACAAAACAATCATCCAGACAAGATGATCACAACAATATTATCAAACTCTGTAAACAATAAATTAACTCATTTAATTTTCAATACAATAAAAAACAGAGACGCAAGACGGCAAGTTGTATTTGAATGAAAAGAGAGAGCACGTCCGTTGTGATGCATGGATTTGCGCTGTGTTATAATGCGTTGCTATTGACGACTGTTAGAAGGAAATGCCACAGAATAGACCCCTTTTCAGTTGGTACACATGATGACGTTTTTCTGTGGGCGGAGCTTAGGTGGAGGCAGAACGATCCCTCTGGCCGCTTCACTAACGCTAGTTTGCAAGTTTTGTTGGCTTGTTTTTGAACAATGGCGGGATGTGCAAGGTCACTTACTGTCCAGGACCGCAATTGTTATTTGCAAAAGTTAATTTTAACGGACGGAACCAGATTGGCCGACCCATACACGCTCACTCAATGGATGGACGATCTGACAGGATTAACGTTACCTCGGGTGAGTGGCCTGACTTCTACTTTACGTCCCCGAGCGTAAAGACAAACTGAGGGCATATAAATCTTTAGATGTCTATAACTATGAATGATCTTGACTTGTGGCAACGTTAGATTGCGCGGTCCTGCCCAGCGCCAAGGCCAGAAGACCAGAATGTGAAGAGTGACATTACAGGGCAATTTTAATGATCTGAATATTTTCTAGAAATAAAAATATGTTTTATGTATTAAAATTATATTAATTAACTATGTGTTTGATTATTATTTCTTACCTGGTTCTTCAAAAAGTCTATCACAATAAATCACAACAATGTATACAATCATAGATGATTCACAAATAATCACAATAATTTAGAAAACATTATGCAATAAAATTACAAATTGGATCCTGTAGCTGATTCTTGCACCCAGAAACACAAGATGACATTTAATAAAAATACTAATAATTTAAGATCCTTATTATGTAGCCGATGTGGTTTGTATTGGCCGCCTCCAGTTTTCCCTTTGTTTTGCCTCCAGCTAACGCCGAGACGTAATTGTGACGTCGGTGCAAAAGGGGTCTATAGAATCTTGCCTTAAAAAGTGCATAGAGCTCAGTGTTTCCCCTAGAAATTTTTCCAGCAGCGGTGCTGTTACGTGCCCGAGGTTGTTACCAAGCCGCGCGTGGTGGGGTCCGGGGGCATGCACCCTGGAAGATTTTTTTAAAAAATAACCCCTTAAACCATCACTTATGGCAAGTTTTGTGGATTGAAATGGACATTTTGAGAAAAACAAATATGACATACCATCAACTGATTCAAGGCATGATTATTGCAAGCACGTACCTTAAACTGCAGTCACAAACAGAAACCTTAATCTTATAATTTTAGACAGGATTAGGCTATTCATGTTTTTCTTTTGTGTTCATTTTCAGCTTAGTAGAAATTGTTTAGGGGAAAAATGAAACGGCACAACCCAGAAAAAGATTGTTTACAATTTATTGAAAATTTTATCTTAATGGGAAAGGCCATACCCAATCTGTGAGCACTTAATTTTTCTGGGCTTTTCATAGAAGATCTCCAAGGCTCTTTGGTAATTGAATGATTGTGGGGGTATTTTTTGTTTTTGCAAGAAGTCTTATGCTCATCTAGCCTGCATTTATTTAATAATAAAAAAAAAAACAGAAAAAACAGTAGCCTAATATTGTGAAATATTACATGATGTTCTTTTTAACTTTTTATTAATCAAAGAATCTTAAAAAGAGAAAAGAAAAGAGCATCACATATCATCATATTAGAATGATTTCTGAAGGACACCAACAAGTTTAGTAGACTCATCTGAAAAATTAAATATGATTTAACGTTAACTATCAGGACTATGAGCAGTAGGTGATACTTCCTCGTCCTCATGGAGAGCGCAGTTCGTACGAGTTCGTACCGCTTTCTCCTTTCCACAAGCGCTTGCTCTCCCGTGGCGTCTGTCGTTGCTATGCAACCATGAACAGAGGCGCGCTTGGAAAAACGAGCGCGCCGGCCGCATTTGAAATAATGAATTTGCAAGCGCAAAAAACGCGCTATGTGAACGGCCCCTTATGGCAACGTGACATTAGCCTAATCGAAAATATTTCCATATGTGGCTCTTTCCTCCTTGTTAACAAGTGGATTCAGAGCCACCGCATGCAGCGCCGCCGGTCGCCATGTCTCAGTGTTTTTAGGTGTGTACGTGAATGAAGAGAATGTCGTGATATTACTGATCATGGAAAGATATTGCAGCGGCGCTGCGCCGCTGCTGAATACATTGTAGGGGAAACACTGGAGCTGCTTGTTTTATTTGTTGTTTGTTGATTTTCAAATATAAAACTATCCTGATCGTTTTCAATAATTCCAACTCCTGACTCACTACAGTAGTTTTGACGGAAGCAGATGCTTTTATACCAGGGGCTGCCAAGGGCTGACAGAGTATCCTCATAGAGTACCCTACGTCACAGAGTACCCTATGTCAGAGAGTACCTCTACTTCACAGAGTACCCTACGTCACAGAGTACCCTACGTCACAGAGTACCCTACATCAGAGAGTACCCTACGTCAGAGAGTACCCTACGTCACAGAGTACCTCTACTTCACAGAGTACCCTACGTCAGAGAGTACCCTACGTCACAGAGTACCTCTACTTCACAGAGTACCCTACGTCACAGAGTACCCTACGTCACAGAGTACCTCTACTTCACAGAGTACCCTACGTCAGAGAGTACCCTACGTCAGAGAGTACCCTACGTCAGAGAGTACCCTACGTCACAGAGTACCTCTACTTCACAGAGTACCCTACGTCACAGAGTACCTCTACTTCACAGAGTACCCTACGTCAGAGAGTACCCTACGTCACAGAGTACCCTACGTCACAGAGTACCCTACGTCACAGAGTACCCTACGTCACAGAGTACCTCTACTTCACAGAGTACCCTACGTCAGAGAGTACCCTACGTCACAGAGTACCCTACGTCACAGAGTACCCTACGTCACAGAGTACCTCTACTTCACAGAGTACCCTACGTCAGAGAGTACCCTACGTCAGAGAGTACCCTACGTCAGAGAGTACCCTACGTCAGAGAGTACCTCTACTTCAGGAGCTTTCCGTTTAATCTGAAGAGGGCAGCACTCAGACGTTTTTACACCATATTTGAAAATTAAAACACTTTATACCAAAATGTCAAAAAATT
Source organism: Gila orcuttii (assembly GCA_026230005.1). Classification (NCBI taxonomy): domain Eukaryota; kingdom Metazoa; phylum Chordata; class Actinopteri; order Cypriniformes; family Leuciscidae; genus Gila; species Gila orcuttii. The sequence goes on from JAPDVR010000007.1 coordinate 1,923,816, forward strand.
GACTCGAATCAATGAACAGCATTTATGAAGCTCCATTCTTACAGATCATTAACCCTCTGGGGTCGGCGGATCGCGGGCGATACCAGCTCACTTTTTTTCTTATCAGTGCAAAAGAGACTCAAAATACTCTGTTGATTTTGATCTTACAAATAAGTGTTATACATAATTCAAAACTGTCAAATGTCTTCTTTTATTTGTGTACACTCATAATAAAAACAAAATGTTGTGTTTTTCGTAAAATAAAGCAAATAAACATGATGTGCGTTCTGCCGTCTCTCCCAATGTGAAGTTCATTCTGAAACGCGACAGAAAATGATCTGTAACTCAGCTTATGTTTGTCAGACAGACTTGACATGCATGTCTTTACAAAGCTTGGAATCTCTATTTTTAAATGATGTAAATTATATCAAAAGCAAATATTCTCTGTTTAAGTAATCAGTATGAAAGCAACGACATGTATAGTTTCTCAAACGCGTCCTAATTAACTCTAATGTGACCACACCCACGCGCGCAAGAGCGATTGACATGCAAATGATCCACGTGAAGGAGCAGACCTGAAAACGCCCTCGTCACCTCAAAACAAAGAATCAGCGATTTCAGTAGCCTAACGTTACTCCTCTGCTTTACATCCAGTTTGGAATCTGTGTTTGTGCTGTGTTGTGCTGGGCACCTTGGATTTACCTCAGAGGAAATAGAAGAATTATTTTTCGCGATTTGAAGATGAGAAAGATTTTTAAGGTAAGACATCCACTCATAATGTTATTGTTATATACATTTTACATTGCGCAACTAGTCAAACTGGTGCCAGACTAAAACGTACGTATTATCTTAAAACTACAAACTTTTACATACATGCTGCTGACTTTACTGTGCTGAATACAGTGTAATAAGACTTTAGCCATGAAAATGTCACAAGTAACAGAAATAAGCACAAATGTCAGAGCATGTACACCTCGGACCCCAGAGGGTTAACTAAAAAAAGTTGTTTTAGTGTTTAGTTACCCTTTAAACAATCAATCTGTGACGATCTGCACTCGATTTTGGCTATCGGATCTGCACTCCTATTGGCTGTATTCGTATACGACATTGTGGTGGCGTTCATGTGCACTCAACTAATAAATACGATCTATACGAGATGACTTGAACGCCCCATTATACAGTTATCCACTTCCTCAAAGGTTATGCGGTTAGTTAAAAAAACATCAGGAGACAGAAAGCATTTGCGAATGTGATCCTATTACATGAGGTTTGACATCTGTAGATTAATACACTACATTTATTGAAAATTATGTTCACAAGAAATGTGACATCGCAGATCTGATCTGACTTGATGCTGAAAACAATCTTAAAACAACACTTATCGCCGGCTTTTGATATACATACATATACATACTCGCAGTAGTCCAATATAAAAATAACTGTACCTCAGTATTCCTGAATCACATTCGTAAATGATCTCATACTACTAGCCTACATGTTCATGATTTACCCAATGTTCATGATTTACCCAGTGTTCATGATTTACCCAGTGTTCATGATTTACCCAGTGTTATTGATTTACCCAGTGTTATTGATTTACCCAGTGTTCATGATTTACCCAGTGTTCATGATTTACCCAGTGTTATTGATTTACCCAGTGTTCATGATTTACCCAGTGTTCATGATTTACCCAGTGTTATTGATTTACCCAGTGTTCATGATTTACCCAGTGTTATTGATTTATTTGTTAAGGTATTCTAACCCAGAGTTGTTGATGTCGTTGTTGAAGTGTGTGTGTGTGTGTATTCTCACCCAGTGTTGTTGATGTGTTTGTGAATGTATTCTCACCCTCTGTGTGTGTGTAGGTATTCTCACCCTCTGTCTGTGTGTGTGTGTGTGTGTGTGTGTGTAGGTATTCTCACCCTCTGTCTGTGTGTGTGTGTGTGTGTGTGTGTGTGTGTAGGTATTCTCACCCTCTGTCTGTGTGTGTGTGTGTGTGTGTGTGTGTGTGTGTGTGTGTGTGTGTGTGTGTGTGTAGGTATTCTCACCCTCTGTGTGTGTCTGTGTGTGTGTGTGTGTGTGTGTGTGTGTGTGTAGGTATTCTCATCCTCTGTCTGTCTGTCTGTCTGTGTGTGTGTGTGTGTGTGTGTGTGTGTGTAGGTATTCTCATCCTCTGTCTGTCTGTCTGTGTGTGTGTGTGTGTGTGTGTGTATTCTCACCCCGTGTTGTTGATGTGTTTGTGAATGTATTCTCACCCTGTGTGTGTGTGTGTGTGTGTGTGTGTGTGTGTGTGTGTGTGTGTGTGTGTGTGTGTGTGTGTGTGTAGGTAGGTATTCTCATACTCTCTCTGTGTGTGTGTGTGTGTGTGTGTGTGTAGGTAGGTATTCTCATACTCTCTCTGTGTGTGTGTGTGTGTGTGTGTGTGTGTGTGTGTGTGTGTGTGTGTGTGTGTGTGTGTGTGTGTGTGTGTGTGTGTGTGTGTGTGTGTGTGTGTGTGTGTGTGTTGATTCTCACCCAGTGTTGTTGATGTCGTTGGTGAAGTTGGCGACTGCGACAGAGTCCGGTTGAAATCCCTCTTTCAGGAACAGATTTGATGTTTTCTCATCGTAGAGCGCAGAGTATATTTGAGCCCATGACACTGTCACGTTTAAAACACAGATTACACACAACAAAAAGCGATGACACGCCATTGAACCTCCAGAAACACTCTTCTCCTTTTCTTCTGAGCTTTAATGGTGTTTGGTAAACTATCTAAACTGCATTACAGCCACCAGCTGGACGGGAGCGCGCGGGCACGTGATTCTTGTTGTCTATTCCGCGCTGTGTCAGTCAAGTTTAGTTTAGTTTCACTTGCTTTTTGGCTGATAAAAGCTTTTAAGAAGCCAGCAGGAGCTGCATGGCTAAAATTAATTTTTATAATCTTTAGATTAATTAAAATGAATTAAGATTGATTTAAAATTAGTGATATTATGCAGGAAAAGTAGCTGTCATCTTTCTTTTTTTATAATTGCAGGAACGATATAACACTACTATAAAAAAAGAAAAAATGAAAGACTGTACGGACTACGGAGTGATACGTCTGGAAGAGTCATCATTCGCTCTTTTAACTGTTTAACATATCAACAGACTTTGGTGTGCTCATGGATGACCACTGACATGACCTTGATGACAGTGCAGACAAATCAAGAATTTAACTATCTTAGGACATGCGATCTGAGATATGATCAGATATACATGATCAGAGATATACATGATCAGAGATATACATGATCTGAGATATACATGATCAGAGATATACATGATCTGAGATATGATCAGAGATATACATGATCAGAGATATACATGATCTGAGATATACATGATCAGAGATATACATGATCAGAGATATACATGATCTGAGATATACATGATCTGAGATATACATGATCTGAGATATGATCAGAGATATACATGATCTGAGATATACATGATCAGAGATATACATGATCAGAGATATACATGATCTGAGATATACATGATCTGAGATATACATGATCAGAGATATACATGATCAGAGATATACATGATCAGAGATATACATGATCAGAGATATACATGATCAGAGATATACATGATCAGAGATATACATGATCTGAGATATACATGATCTGAGATATACATGATCAGAGATATACATGATCAGAGATATACATGATCAGAGATATACATGATCAGAGATATACATGATCTGAGATATACATGATCTGAGATATACATGATCAGAGATATACATGATCTGAGATATACATGATCTGAGATATACATGATCAGAGATATACATGATCAGAGATATACATGATCTGAGATATACATGATCAGAGATATACATGATCTGAGATATACATGATCTGAGATATACATGATCTGAGATATACATGATCAGAGATATACATGATCAGAGATATACATGATCTGAGATATACATGATCAGAGATATACATGATCAGAGATATACATGATCTGAGATATACATGATCAGAGATATACATGATCTGAGATATACATGATCTGAGATATGATCAGAGATATACATGATCTGAGATATACATGATCTGAGATATACATGATCAGAGATATACATGATCAGAGATATACATGATCAGAGATATACATGATCTGAGATATACATGATCAGAGATATACATGATCTGAGATATACATGATCTGAGATATGATCAGAGATATACATGATCTGAGATATACATGATCAGAGATATACATGATCAGAGATATACATGATCAGAGATATACATGATCTGAGATATACATGATCAGAGATATACATGATCTGAGATATACATGATCTGAGATATACATGATCAGAGATATACATGATCAGAGATATACATGATCTGAGATATACATGATCAGAGATATACATGATCTGAGATATACATGATCTGAGATATACATGATCAGAGATATACATGATCAGAGATATACATGATCAGAGATATACATGATCAGAGATATACATGATCCGAGATATACATGATCTGAGATATACATGATCTGAGATATACATGATCAGAGATATACATGATCTGAGATATACATGATCTGAGATATACATGATCTGAGATATACATGATCAGAGATATACATGATCAGAGATATGATCAGAGATATACATGATCTGAGATATACATGATCAGAGATATACATGATCTGAGATATACATGATCTGAGATATGATCAGAGATATACATGATCTGAGATATACATGATCTGAGATATACATGATCAGAGATATACATGATCAGAGATATACATGATCTGAGATATACATGATCTGAGATATACATGATCTGAGATATACATGATCAGAGATATACATGATCTGAGATATACATGATCTGAGATATACATGATCAGAGATATACATGATCAGAGATATGATCAGAGATATACATGATCTGAGATATACATGATCAGAGATATACATGATCTGAGATATACATGATCTGAGATATGATCAGAGATATACATGATCTGAGATATACATGATCTGAGATATACATGATCAGAGATATACATGATCAGAGATATACATGATCTGAGATATACATGATCTGAGATATACATGATCTGAGATATGATCAGAGATATACATGATCTGAGATATACATGATCTGAGATATACATGATCAGAGATATACATGATCAGAGATATACATGATCTGAGATATACATGATCTGAGATATACATGATCTGAGATATACATGATCTGAGATATACATGATCAGAGATATACATGATCAGAGATATACATGATCAGAGATATACATGATCTGAGATATACATGATCTGAGATATGATCAGAGATATACATGATCTGAGATATACATGATCTGAGATATACATGATCAGAGATATACATGATCAGAGATATACATGATCTGAGATATACATGATCTGAGATATACATGATCTGAGATATACATGATCAGAGATATACATGATCTGAGATATACATGATCAGAGATATACATGATCAGAGATATACATGATCAGAGATATACATGATCAGAGATATACATGATCAGAGATATACATGATCAGAGATATACATGATCAGAGATATACATGATCTGAGATATACATGATCAGAGATATACATGATCTGAGATATACATGATCAGAGATATACATGATCTGAGATATACATGATCTGAGATATACATGATTAGAGATATACATGATCTGAGATATACATGATCTGAGATATACATGATCTGAGATATACATGATCAGAGATATACATGATCTGAGATATACATGATCTGAGATATACATGATCAGAGATATACATGATCTGAGATATACATGATCTGAGATATACATGATCTGAGATATACATGATCTGAGATATACATGATCTGAGATATACATGATCAGAGATATACATGATCAGAGATATACATGATCTGAGATATACATGATCTGAGATATACATGATCAGAGATATACATGATCAGAGATATGATCAGAGATATACATGATCTGAGATATACATGATCAGAGATATACATGATCAGAGATATACATGATCTGAGATATACATGATCTGAGATATACATGATCAGAGATATACATGATCCGAGATATACATGATCTGAGATATACATGATCTGAGATATGATCAGAGATATACATGATCTGAGATATACATGATCAGAGATATACATGATCAGAGATATACATGATCTGAGATATACATGATCTGAGATATACATGATCAGAGATATACATGATCCGAGATATACATGATCTGAGATATACATGATCTGAGATATGATCAGAGATATACATGATCTGAGATATACATGATCTGAGATATGATCAGAGATATACATGATCTGAGATATACATGATCAGAGATATACATGATCAGAGATATACATGATCTGAGATATACATGATCAGAGATATACATGATCAGAGATATACATGATCAGAGATATACATGATCAGAGATATGATCAGAGATATACATGATCTGAGATATACATGATCAGAGATATACATGATCAGAGATATACATGATCAGAGATATACATGATCTGAGATATACATGATCTGAGATATACATGATCTGAGATATACATGATCAGAGATATACATGATCAGAGATATACATGATCAGAGATATACATGATCTGAGATATACATGATCTGAGATATGATCAGAGATATACATGATCTGAGATATACATGATCAGAGATATACATGATCAGAGATATACATGATCAGAGATATACATGATCAGAGATATACATGATCAGAGATATGATCAGAGATATACATGATCTGAGATATACATGATCTGAGATATACATGATCAGAGATATACATGATCAGAGATATACATGATCAGAGATATACATGATCTGAGATATACATGATCTGAGATATACATGATCAGAGATATGATCAGAGATATACATGATCTGAGATATACATGATCAGAGATATACATGATCAGAGATATACATGATCAGAGATATACATGATCTGAGATATACATGATCTGAGATATACATGATCTGAGATATACATGATCAGAGATATACATGATCTGAGATATACATGATCTGAGATATACATGATCAGAGATATACATGATCCGAGATATACATGATCTGAGATATACATGATCTGAGATATGATCAGAGATATACATGATCTGAGATATACATGATCTGAGATATGATCAGAGATATACATGATCTGAGATATACATGATCAGAGATATACATGATCTGAGATATACATGATCAGAGATATACATGATCTGAGATATACATGATCAGATATATACATGATCAGAGATATACATGATCAGAGATATACATGATCAGAGATATACATGATCTGAGATATACATGATCAGAGATATACATGATCTGAGATATACATGATCAGAGATATACATGATCTGAGATATACATGATCAGAGATATACATGATCTGAGATATACATGATCTGAGATATGATCAGAGATATACATGATCTGAGATATACATGATCTGAGATATGATCAGAGATATACATGATCTGAGATATACATGATCAGAGATATACATGATCAGAGATATACATGATCTGAGATATACATGATCAGAGATATACATGATCAGAGATATACATGATCAGAGATATACATGATCAGAGATATACATGATCTGAGATATACATGATCAGAGATATACATGATCAGAGATATACATGATCAGAGATATACATGATCAGAGATATACATGATCTGAGATATACATGATCTGAGATATACATGATCAGAGATATACATGATCAGAGATATACATGATCAGAGATATACATGATCAGAGATATACATGATCTGAGATATACATGATCAGAGATATACATGATCAGAGATATACATGATCAGAGATATACATGATCAGAGATATACATGATCAGAGATATACATGATCTGAGATATACATGATCTGAGATATACATGATCTGAGATATACATGATCTGAGATATACATGATCAGAGATATACATGATCAGAGATATACATGATCAGAGATATACATGATCAGAGATATGATCAGAGATATACATGATCTGAGATATACATGATCAGAGATATACATGATCAGAGATATACATGATCAGAGATATACATGATCTGAGATATACATGATCTGAGATATACATGATCTGAGATATACATGATCAGAGATATACATGATCAGAGATATACATGATCTGAGATATACATGATCTGAGATATACATGATCTGAGATATACATGATCAGAGATATGATCAGAGATATACATGATCTGAGATATACATGATCAGAGATATACATGATCAGAGATATACATGATCAGAGATATACATGATCAGAGATATACATGATCAGAGATATGATCAGAGATATACATGATCTGAGATATACATGATCTGAGATATACATGATCAGAGATATACATGATCAGAGATATACATGATCAGAGATATACATGATCTGAGATATACATGATCTGAGATATACATGATCAGAGATATGATCAGAGATATACATGATCTGAGATATACATGATCAGAGATATACATGATCAGAGATATACATGATCAGAGATATACATGATCTGAGATATACATGATCTGAGATATACATGATCTGAGATATACATGATCAGAGATATACATGATCTGAGATATACATGATCTGAGATATACATGATCAGAGATATACATGATCCGAGATATACATGATCTGAGATATACATGATCTGAGATATACATGATCTGAGATATACATGATCAGAGATATACATGATCTGAGATATACATGATCTGAGATATGATCAGAGATATACATGATCTGAGATATACATGATCAGAGATATACATGATCAGAGATATACATGATCTGAGATATACATGATCAGAGATATACATGATCTGAGATATACATGATCAGATATATACATGATCAGAGATATACATGATCAGAGATATACATGATCAGAGATATACATGATCTGAGATATACATGATCAGAGATATACATGATCTGAGATATACATGATCAGAGATATACATGATCTGAGATATACATGATCAGAGATATACATGATCTGAGATATACATGATCTGAGATATACATGATCAGAGATATACATGATCTGAGATATACATGATCTGAGATATACATGATCTGAGATATACATGATCAGAGATATACATGATCAGAGATATGATCTGAGATATACATGATCAGAGATATACATGATCAGAGATATGATCTGAGATATACATGATCAGAGATATACATGATCCGAGATATACATGATCAGAGATATACATGATCTGAGATATACATGATCTGAGATATACATGATCTGAGATATACATGATCAGAGATATACATGATCTGAGATATGATCAGAGATATACATGATCTGAGATATACATGATCTGAGATATGATCAGAGATATACATGATCTGAGATATACATGATCAGAGATATACATGATCAGAGATATACATGATCTGAGATATACATGATCAGAGATATACATGATCAGAGATATACATGATCTGAGATATACATGATCAGAGATATACATGATCTGAGATATACATGATCAGAGATATACATGATCAGAGATATACATGATCAGAGATATACATGATCAGAGATATACATGATCTGAGATATACATGATCAGAGATATACATGATCTGAGATATACATGATCTGAGATATACATGATCAGAGATATACATGATCTGAGATATACATGATCAGAGATATACATGATCTGAGATATACATGATCAGAGATATACATGATCTGAGATATACATGATCAGAGATATACATGATCTGAGATATACATGATCAGAGATATACATGATCAGAGATATACATGATCAGAGATATACATGATCAGAGATAT